>JAPYZD010000083.1:0-65976 GCA_030522725.1 Ichneumoninae sp. B BG-2022a
CGGTTCCGCGATTCGTGGTCCGGAAGTCATCGCCAGAATCCAATGGAATTCGCTTATGCGCGCGCATTTGTCACACGCCGGAGACGCAACCGCATCGCATGTGTTAAAATCGATATACGCGCATATACATATGTGTAAATATGTGCGTATGTACATGGACGTATGCAATCGATGGATTGACACATGCGTTTGTGACGATGGCCAAGAGAGCTCTATATAAATGCAATACAACGCCCCCCCCCCCCCCCACCCCCCCTGCCGCTTGGCCGGTTCCGCGATTCGTGGTCCGGAAGTCATCGCCAGAATCCAATGGAATTCGCTTATGCGCGCGCATTTGTCACACGCCGGAGACGCAACCGCATCGCACCTTGCACACGAGAGCCGGAGGGAGAAGGAAATAAATATATATATGTTATGTATGAAACCGCGAAACGTAGCTGCTCTCGCTCGTTGCTAAGTGCGAAATGGAGAGTAAACGCGTAGTCGTGGTTCAGATACATATCACTCACCGCTCGGGAGTGAGTAATCGTGACGGTACACCCGGGGATGGTCGAGAGGAAGAGTGCCCGGGGAATATCTTCCCGGGGATCGAGAAAATTGGCGTGACGCGTGAGCATCTAGGAAGAAAGGCGAGCGTTGGCTAGTTCGGTTGAATTTTTTTTTTTTTTTTCTTGGAAGCGCAACGCAACTATTCGAGGTCCTCTCCGCAGAGCACACGAGCACGGGCGCGCGGTTTCCTGGTCGAAGGAGAACGGCTCCTCGCGAGGCCCGCGATAATTATATTGCATCTTCGCGCTCTGGCGGTCTCGCCCGTGCCGGAAAAGAAAGATGAAAAAAATAAGAGAATTTCTTCGCTTTACAATGTTGTTCGACGAGTCGACAATGTTTTTTTTTTCTCGGTTTCGGCCATAAAATATTTTATTGCGTCGCAGCATCGGGCTCGACGAAGTGGTACTGGCTGCGTGTATTACTTTGTAAGGTGGTATCAACTACTGGAAGTCGGTCCGTTGTCCCTCTTCGGGTATTATTTTTTATTTTTTTACTTTTAAGATCGGAACGATGGCGAGTTGAAATTAGCTCGATTTATTTCGTCGTGTCGACGTTTATCGCTTGGCTCGGTGTTATAATTCAACATCGTATGACCTCTCGTTGCCGCTGTAGCACTTTCTATCTCGGCGGAGGGCTGCCGGTGCTGCACTTGCACCTGCTGCTCTGTCGCCTGGCCCGACCGTTTGTCTGCCCGGTCGCTCGCCCGCGGCCCAGGAGCAAGCCGATCATTCACTCACTGCCCGAGATCGAAACTCGCGCGTGGCTCTTTACTTCTGATCGCTTTTTTACTTTCAATTATTTGCTGCAGCGCGTGTCACCGGCCTACCAGCAAATTCGGACTGTCCTGATTCTCGAACTCTTCCTCGATATAATTGTTATCACATGTAACAACCCCACGACGGAAATAAAATATGTGTAGAATAAAATATAATTATAATATACGAACAAAGATATTATGATATATAATGAAATTCACGGGTCTTATATGAATTGACATATCGGAAAAATTTATCACAGCCAAGACTATCCGATCGGTCCTGTTGTATCGCATTATCAAAATGTATTATTATTATTATTATTGTTCTTTTCTGCTTGAGACTGATTTCGGATGTTTTACAAGATTTTCCACGAGCAAGGATTCTCGAGCTCTTCCTCTATATCATCGCATGTACACTGTAAAAAAAATTGTTTTGAAAATTAATGAACAGTATTGGAAGCTTTTTTACATAAACCGATTCTGAAATTTGAAACACATGTGCGTTGCAATTTTACAGTAAAATTTGTATTTTTCATGAACATTTTTATAAATTTCAAACAAAAAATTTGTAATTTTAATATCTGGTATTTTTATTTTGCAAGTACAGTACACTAATGTTTAATTCATATGAGTAATGTTAGCAAATTTCAAGTGCCAGTACATTAAATTTACAATTTTTTTTTTTTTACGATGTAGCAACCCCCCTCCCCCCCAAAATAAAATATCTGAAGAATAATTTCAATATATGCATAAAGATATACGATATATAATGAAATTCGCGGTTTTTATATAAATTGATATATCGATGATTTGGCAGAAATATATTCCAAAATCTATCCGAGATCCAAAACTTTGTGATATTATACGTATCACAGACATACATATACATTCACGATACGCCACGTGTAATTTTATTCCATGCGTGACAAGCCGCTCGTTACGATAAAAACAGAAATGCTGAATTACTCGACGTTCGAGCTATATTTCGAAGGATCGAGGTTGCGGGCTGCTGTGTCAGCTGTGCACGACACAGGCGCAGTGTGTCGGATAGGAAAGATTCACGGGATGCGATACCGCGCGCGGGGCTCGGAACTGCGACAGTCTATTCAATAAGCCGACTCTTATCTGAATCGTTTCTTTTTTTTTCTTCATATTCTCGCGTAATGCAAATAAAAGAATCCCTACTAAAGAGTATAACAGTCGTCATCTCGCGGGACAAAAAAAAATGATGAAAAAAACATCGAACGTCTTCGAATAGAAACGGGAAGTCTGCGCGACACTGTTACAAAGGCAAACACAAGAGCTGGAGCACGATAACGTATAGAAACTCCGAAGCTATTCGGGAGTGTATTCGTTCGGCTGCGTGCTCTCGGCCACGGAACGAGAATCGAGCGAGAGGTGAGAGGCGCGTGTGCGAGAGCGAGAGGAAATTTCACGAGACCGGAGACGGAGCTTCGCAGCATCTGCGGGGCCTCTCCGGCGAGCACCTGTGTACACCGGCTCGCGTTATTATCTTCTCGCGTGCTCGCTCGACGAGAACTCGTTCGCCTCCGTCATTGGATCCGAGTTTCACGACGCGTCGAACCTCGATTGTTGAATCTAGACACCAGTCACCTTTTCTATCTCGCTTCCCCTCCCCCCACCCCCGCCCTCGACCGCCTCATCATCGTGCTGCAAAAGCGATAGAGAAAATTGACGCTCCGTTTCGACACGGTATAACGACCAACCTAGGATTCCTGGACGAAGGGTGTATGGCTGTTTGGATAATATGATTAGCAGGAACGAGAGAAGATATCGAGGTTTTTCGATAGACGTATATATCAATTTTTTAGATTTTTTATTTTATTTTTATTTTATTTTTATTTTAGTCTGCTTCTCGGTAAAGGCGAAGCATGAGAGTCGCCTCTTCGAAGCGGAGAGAACGATAAGATGTGTATACATAGTAGATTCAAAGATCTCCCGTCCTCGACGCCAGCCGACTCGGTCGGGGAAATGCCGGAGACTATGATATCCGCCACACCGGCCCTGTCCTGTGTTATTCTGTTCGTCGCCCGAGAAACGATTATGAATTCTCCGGACGCTCATAGAGACGCACCGTGGCGCGGGAATCCGGGGGAACTCTCGTCTAATTTATTTTTATTTGTTATTATTATTATTTTTTTCCAATGGCCATTGAACTGCATCTCGAGAAAAGGTGGAAGTCAGACTCTCCAAAAAAAAAGAAACGGGCCGCTTCTCTCGCTCTCTGCCTATCTCCGTCCGCGGCCCGAGTCTCTCGGGCCGTTGCCGAGAGAAGCTCATATTGTGTGCCACCTGTTTCCTTTCCTCCTTCCGCGAGAGAGCTCCGAATGCGCTGGCTCTCTTCGCAAGACCAAAGGATAATGGGAGCGAGCGGGACGAAAGATCGGCCGAGCGAAGACGCAGAAAGAGATCCTTTATCGTCGTAGCCTTCGCTCCCTCGACGACACGGAGCCCACAGTCTCCGAGGCGACCGGAGGAAAGACGTAGAATGAGAGGAAGAAGAAGATGAAGAATAAGAGGAAGGAGAAGATGGAGAGAAAAGGAGAAAACTAGGAGATTCCTTAGACACCTCGCCAGCCGCGCGGCTGTTTTTTGGACGCTGGGCAGATTGGAACGAAAACTACCGGAAGAAGAGAAGAAAAGAGGATCTCTGATACAGTAAAATTTTGACTACTTCCCGCGTATTTTTGAGCCGCAGATTGGAATAAAGACGACCAGAATATGAAAAAAAAAAATAGAAAAACGAAAGATTTCTCAGACTTTCCTGCAGATTGGAATAAACATGACGAGAAGAATACCAAAAATAATACATAGAAAACCGAAAGATTTCTTAGACTTGCCGCAAATTGGAATAATGACGACTAGAAGATGAAAAAAAATATAGACAACCGAAAGATTTCTAAGACTTGCCGCAAATTGGAATAAAGACGACCAGAAGATAAAAAAAAAATAGAAAACCAAAAGATTCCTGCGACACCTCTAATCCGATAAAGCGTTGACTGCCTCCCTGGTATTTTCAAGCCGGTGTCCAGATTGGCCTAAAACCTCTCGATAGCCCTGGCGAATTCGATACCGGGGATAAAAATCCTCATCCCCGGTCGAGCCTGAGAGATGGCGAGGATCCGAGAAAGGAATCTCCGGATGTGTCGCAATACCATGAAGCCTTGCAGGATGCAACGAGGTTGAAAGGCGATGTATATTTTTCTCCGGAATATTCCCTCGAGCGAAAGAAGAAGAAGAAGAAGAAGAGGCAGCAGGAGGAGAAGCATCAGCACGAGATTTGAAAGACTTCTCTCGGGCGGATAGAAGCCACTCTGCATGCTGAACTCTCACGGTGGGTCCGTGCATCGCCCGTTCGCTGAGAGGCTCTTCTTATACATAACAATGTGACATACCGCGCGAGCCAAGTATACACGTACGTGTACAAAACGAGGGAGGGAGACGATGAGAGAAGGAGAGAACCATAACGCCGAAGAGCGTTGGTACGTCGGAGTGTGTTCTGTGAGCATGCACGAGCCTTCGTGCCGTGTGCTCGTGTGGTGCCGCGTGTACAGTATCCTACACACAATGGGGCACCGAACGGCCGGAAGTGAGCTACCTGTCTCCCACGTCCGCGACGCAGCCTCCCAACGCATCGCAGCAGCGATGCAGCAACTTTTCATTTTTTTTTTTTTATTTATGTTGACTTCACGATACATTTTTTTTAAACGAAATTTCCGAATCACCGGCTTCGGCAAACTCGGCGCTGAGATGCGATAAGGTTTTTTTTAGCTTATCGCGTCTTACAGCGAAATATTACTTACTTCTGGCGGCGAAGAGTAATTTTCGTAGCGTTGATCGGCGATGTTTAATAGATCGGAACATTATCGATGAATCGATAGATCATCGCTCGCCGGAGAATAAGACGAAGTGTATCAACGAGTACACAATTATACAAACGAATATAACTTTGTGATACTTTCTGAAGAGAACACTCGTGGGAACAGACGAGAAGTCAATAGACACGAGGCGAGAGAACAAACACGGCGGACGGATCGATGGGTGGAAAAATAAAGAAAAATGAATTAATTGACAATAAGACAACGACACGTGTTCGGCATGCCGGAGCTTCGATAAAGTTTCCCTCCCGTTTTTCTTTTCCCGTGTTGTATCGCGATCGCCGAATCGACCGAGGAGCCTGCGACAGATTACGGATCTGTGGAGAGTACGGCGAGCCGGTGCACCTTTCTTTATGCCCATCGTGCTTTTCCAAAGCCTCTCTCTCTCGGTCGTTTCTTCTCGTCGTCTTCATCTCCGCGTGGCGTCGTGCGGCGAACGTGGACGGATTACCGAATGAGCTTAGGCGCCCGTAAACGCGATCCTCGAGCGTGCATACGAGAGCCCCGTTTGACTCTCCGTACAAGACTCCTCTCTTCCTCGAGGGAACCCAACTAAAAACAGTTTTTTTAGAAACAGTTTATTCTTTTTTTTAGATTAAAAAATGAATAAAATAACGAATTGATTCCCGAAGTAGCGGGTGGACGGGAACAGAACGAGCTCAGACGCCCTCGAAAGCGGTCCACGAAAGTGCATCCGCACGGAGATAAAAAATATGTCTGTTTCTCTAAGAAAATGTACATCGTTAATAATTTATTGTTGTGGCAGCAAAAATATTTGGCTGCCACAGCAAAATAATTTGTTGCCCCTATGTTAAGCAGGTAAATGAGTTATGGCAACAAAATTCTTGCTGTCCCAAAAATATTTTTCTCTCCGTGCGCACATGACTCCTCTCTCCTCGAGAGAATCTGCTAAAAAAATATATCGAATTTTTAGATTGCTTCCCAAAGTACACAGTCAAAAAAAATGTAGTACTTTTTGCAATAACTTATTGTCCACAAACATCCACAATTTTTTATTTGCGCCATCCGGTTCAACTTTTACAAAAAAAAGTGGAAACTAAATTTGTTAATGGACCCGGGAAATAAAGAACCGAATTTGTATATTCAAACTTAAACAAACAAATTTGTCACTTATTTAACAAAATTATTTTTACAAAATTTCTCATTCCGATTTTACGAAATTATTTTTTACCGTTTAGCGGGTGGAATGGAATAGAACGAGCTTAGGCGCCCGTAAACGCGATCCTGGAGCATGCATACGAGATGACTCTCCGCATAATACTCCTCTCTCCCTCGACGTAATCCAACAAAATAGTATATATAAATTCTTATTTTTTTAAATATAAAAAAAAACAAAAAATAAAGAATTGATTCCCGAAGAAGAGGGTGGAATGGAATAGTCAGTTGGAGTTTCAGGTGCCCCCGGGTGAGTAAATGACAGAACGAGGAGACAGCCCTCGCGTGCAGACCGAAGTGCGTTAACGACACATATGCCGCCGATACAACGAAAATACAGTAGGTACACCTCGGCACGAGACTATCCGCGAGGTAGCAGCCCCAATCTCCTAAAATGCCCAGTTCGGCCCTCGTTGATGACCATATAATGGGGAGTTTTTTTTCTTTATTTATTTTTTTCCGGCGCAGCAACGCCAGCGCCGAAGGGTGAGGTAGGGTTTGTGCACGTTCGGTAGGTGGCACAGGTATATTTACACATGCTCGCCTCGGCCGGCGGACATCTGTTCGCCGGCGAAGAGGTCGCCGAGCGAAAAGAGCCACGAAGCTGAAAAAGAAAAGGGGGAGAGAAAACGGATCGGAGCCGAACGGCGCGTTATATATATACACGTACAGTCGGATAGCACAGACACTCGGGCGTTTATACCCGTACCTATATAAGCTGATGATACACTATAACGGATAACCTACATACGGACGACGAATGCCCGTGCAGAGTGCGGGGGAGAAGCGAGAACGAGAGCGAGAGGCGGCGTATAGCGCCGCGGATAGAGAGTAAAGAGCTCGGGTACCGAAGACGTACGTGTAACGCACACGGACGGAATATGTACGACTTTGACTGCTAGTATACAGACTCGGCGCTCTACACCAAGGCGCCTTCTTCGATTCCACGCGTTTTCGTATGCAACCTTCGTATAGCCGATCGACGGACTTCTCTCACACGGCGCACCGTTCACATAACGTCAACGCGCCGTACGCACTCACACGCACCGTAATATCGAAGCAGATAGCCCCGAGTGTGCGAGCGCGGGGCCGGTAGGTTGTATTGTATATTTCACGGCGACAAAAGTCACTCGCCGGACAAGTGGGTCATAAAACACATCGAATTCACGAATCGATCGGCAAAATTACTCCTCTCTCTTTCGCCGATTCTGTAAGGACTTCGATACATCCCTTAAAAAAATTATAATAATAATTAAAATAAAAAAAGAACAATCTTCTTAATTTCGGGAGGTGACGAAAAAAAGGGGAATATGTCTTTTATTTATCGGTGCGTATCTTCCCGGAGGTGCGGGGAACGTTGGACCGAGGCGAAGAGCGACCGGATGGACCATCGAGGGGCAGCTGACATCATCGCTGATCAAACATGGGCGAGGACTCAAGGGGAAAGGGGGGGTGAGCGGGGGGGGGGGACGGGAGAGAGACACGCGAGGCAAACAAGAACGCGATCTAATCGCGCGTCGCGTTATCAGCGGCGTGTCCCGACTTTTACGAACTTCTCAACGCTCTCTAGAGATATAATACTATTGACACTCCAGCATCACCGGGAATGCCGGAGAGACGGAGCGACGGAAAGAAAAAAAATATTCTTATTCCTCGAGGTACGGACAGAAGAAAAAAAAAAGTCTCGCAGACCGATCATCGTGTGACACATGCTTGTACACACTCTGATAAACCCCGAGCGTCGTCTCTCGATAGAAATGGTATAGGCGCAGATCGAGAGCGTCGTGGAATAAATGGTACGCGCTGGACAGTCGTAAAAACGGGGGTGATGGGGGGAGGGGGTTGATAAGGGGGGGATTTGTAAATTATTCGGATGTGTAGATCGATGAGCCGAGAGAATAAAGAAGAGAGCTCGGTGCGATACAATATGTCCCCGAGTGATATTGGGGCCATTGTAAATTACCGTAGTTACGCGTCGGGCAAGAAGTCACGCATCATCATAACAAACGGAAAGTATAGCGCGAGCCTAGCGTATAGGCAAAATGCTATGTGACCGCCGATAATACAAAGGACGATCGACTCACCGCCAGTACAGCTTGTTCTTCTTCTTGTTTCACTTCCGTCCCATTGTGGCCGTTTCCCCGTACAGTTGCTGCGTGACGATTTTTTTCGGCCGTCGATTGTCCGTGCGCACACTGAAACACAAAAGATATTATCTGGATTAGAAACTACGGTTCAATTTTTTCTTTTTATATAATTTTGTCCTTAATTTTTACCAATTGCCGCAAATACATCGCCTCTCAAAGACGAATGCAAAATTTATCGCGACGTACATGTATCTTAGTCCACCTTGCCGCCGTTATCGCTCCCGCTGTAACCAAGATAATTGCAACTATCCGAGGCAAACGAGTGAGGCGATAATAACTTTTCCCTCAGCGTGTTATTATTTCCCGCTCTTCTTTTCACCGACCGGACCGCGCGACACGTAACCGGCCGGAACAAAAATATCCATAAGGCAAGAAATATTTTTTCATTCATCGAACCACAAACATATCCCCATGGAAGATGACGATTTGCTTCCCCCCGTTTTCACCGCTTAACTTCTCGTTTTCCTAACGAGCCCTCGCTCCCGTGTAATTAGCCGCAATATTTTTCGTCGTAAAAACCGTACCGAGAGATAAACGAAAATCACAGATTACGGAAACGAGCTCGTCACAAAGATATTATCGAATTGCTCTCTCTCTCTCGGTGCAGGCTATTCGACTTTACCCCCTCCACGGTTATTGGCCCTCGATTATTGGCAGCTTACGTCGGCCCTTGCCCGATCGCCGTATCATTAAAACCGTCGAGACTCTCTTTACCTTCTTAATTACATTTTCCTTCGAGGAATTTATCATCGTAGCCTCGTGCACGATACATCGATGAGTCTTCCACCACGGCAAAGGTCCCTGAGCGAATAATCTTATTAGTTCTTCCACCACCCCGCCCCGCGACTTCCTCAAGATGACGATCCTGCACTCTAGTTCAGCCTCGGTAGTTTATCTCGAAAAGAGAGCCGAGGGAGGCTAAAACTCTTATCCGGCGTCGCTATCGATCCCCGCTATCGATCGCTGTGTGCCGTAACGCGAGGCCACGAGCATCCCCCGCGTATCTCATAGGTCAGGAACACGGAAAGCGGGAAGGTGAGCCGCCGAGAGGAAGTCGGAGCGAGGGGGCGCCGGGCGTCGAAGACATTGATCCAAATTGGCGCATTTCTGGGGCCGCGCGGCGCGATCGAGATCGCGAGATAGCGCCATTAGTTTCCGTCTGATCAGCGATCACCACCGAGCAACGCAGGAGACTCGCTAATGGCGTGTTTCTCCCGTTAATATCTCGCATTAACCGACTCTCTACCTTCACTTCTACCTTCCGCATTTGCGCTTCTTTCCCTGAGAGTCCTCTCTTTAATTTATCTTCCGAGTGCGCTCGTAAAAGTCTCTTTTCGAATCGTCCGGGCGACAAAGGGGATTAACGAGTTTTCGACTCGGGAGAGTTATCGGGTGTACCTAAAGTGACCTACGCTAATCCGCAATCAGGACTGTTCCTCCCTCCGCTCCATCCCTCGTCCCTCGGAGGACGTCGGGGTGGGGGAGGGAGTCGTAAATGACTATCGGTGAAGTCTTTCCGTACTCTCTCCGGGGCCCGTATATCCTGCGAGAAAAAAGGCATTGTACACGACGAGACGCGGTAATTGTCGTAGGATGTCGGTGAACGCGCCGGAAGGATGAGGCGACAGAGAGAGAGCTACGGTGGCGGATGTCTCGTCGTCGCCGGACTGGCCCGGAGCTCGCGGGCTCGTTCCTGGCCCCGAAATGCGTCTCGTCGAGTCGCTCTACCGAGACTCCGCGTCATCGGACTCTTAACTGACTCGACTGACTTTCCGGCAGATGCGTGAGTGCCTTTTTCCCGCTAGGTAAGAAAAAAAAGGAGGAAGATTCTCCGTGACCGTTGGTAACGCTTTTAGAGTCAACTCCGCTTTCTTTATTCTTCGTCGGAGCGACGTCTAATGACGGCAAACACGTCCGGCGATGAATCAAGGGGATAGATATCGTACGGTTATTGTGCCTCCCAGTGGCCCGCCGAAGGACCGAAAGGGTTGCGGGGTTCTTGAACGCATCCCGCGGAGCTGCCGGGCCTCGCGGTCCATTCGCGGGTCAGGGATGTGACGCGCTGAGCTCAGGTCAATTTCGCTCGGAATTCCAGGTATAGGCTGTTAATCGTACGGGAAGGGTGGGAAGCTGACCCTTCGAGCTTTGTCATACGCGCAGATGACTCCGAGGTTTGTCCAACACGGTACGCGAAATTGCGCACGGTCGTAAGCGATCTTCGGGTCGACGGTGACCCTCATCTCGATGATCAATTGCGGATGGTGGCAATGTCTGTGGATGTTGCTCTTTAACGGCTCGGAGCCTGCACGCGGATGGTTCCAACCGCACTGATAAAAAAATACGGTTGAATCAACTAAGATTTGGGCAGGGACGTTCAACTAAATATTTTGTTGGTACAGCTAAAAAATTGGTTAGTTCAACAATTTATTGGGTGATTCCATCAAAATATTGTTGAGTTATTAAAATATTTTGTTCGACCAACTAAATATTTATTTGTACGTCCCTGCCCGAATCGTAGTTGATTCAACTGTACTTTTTTATCAGTGGGACGTTTGAATTCAGTCGGCCAGCACAGCCTGGACAGTCTGGGTTAGCTGAGAGTTTTTCGGACAGAAACTGGAGCACCCGATGAATTCGCCAGGTCGAAAAATCAGTCGAACAGATTGGCAGTCGTCGAGGAAACTTCGAGAAAGCGGTGAACGGGGGTCGATGCCGGATTATGGAAGTCTGTTGTTGAGAAAACGATGGACTTTGCGCCGTGGGACACGAGGTAGCTCGATGACTGGGGTGCAATAAAAGGGATAATCGCCCGTGGCCCCGACACTTTACGACTCGCATTCTGGAAAACCACACTTCAGTCTGCTGAACGATTGTCGCAATTCGGACGAGTACTGACTTGCACGGGATTAAAAGTGAATTAATATATATATGTATACACAATTGCAAATTGATCTGTCGGTACAGCGTTTTCGTTGTCGAAAAGTATCCGCAGCCATCGTCGAATAAAAAAAAAAAATTAACAAGATAAAAATTACCGATATCGGTGAACAAGAAATATCTCTCAAGCATGAAAATATTTTTTTTACTGTGTCTATATATATAGATGTAAGGTCTCCGCAATGTTTACATGCGTATATTATCCGAACTACCCAAATCTCCCTCGTTTAATCTTTCTGATGAACGATTGCCGCAATTAGGGCGAGTACAGATTTCCATGGGGTCTAAAAAAATATATATATACAATTGTAAATTGTTCCGTCAGTATTTCGTTTTCGCCGTCGAAAAAGTATCTGAAGTCATCGTCGAATAAAAAAAAATCAACCATCAAAACTTAACAAGAAAAAAAATTGTCGATGTCGGTGAACAAGAAATATCTTTTTTTTACTGTGTGCATATATATATATTGATACATCGCCTTCGGAATGTTTATGTGCGTAGATCATCCGCACTACTCAAATTCCCTGCACGTAATTTCCTTCGCGTAAGCGGTATCAAGATCAAAGAATCTTGATATCGTTTACGTATATCAGTTCCCGCATCGCGACCGATACACGGTGTTTCGCGCGGATGCTGCGCCCGCAACATTGTCGCTCGATTCACCGTCCACCAGCCTCCTCTACACTCCCGACTCCGCAACTTAGTAAACACAACAATCGACGAAAAACCTCTCACGAGGAAGCGACCGAAAGATCTAAATAATTCCGCGCACAAGCTCAAAGTGGCCAGCGCCTCGGACATAACAAATCGCGCTCTTCCGTCCGCGGCTTATCTCATTAATCGACAATTATCCCGGCGTTACATGAACGCGGCCGAGTGCCTCAACTCGAGGCGGAGAGAGCACGGAGAAATTAAGGGTAACGAGCCAGGAATACACCGTCGCATCCCAGATACCAAACCTCTCCCCACCCCTCCCCCTTCCCCACAAATTTAAGAAAAATAAGAAATGCGGATATTGTGGCAACATTGTAACGATTATCTTTCCCTTCCCTGCGGTTCCTGCATCCCCTCGAAAGGAGTAAACCGAGCCTACGTGCACGAACTCCATCCACTCCCGTGGTTCCGGCCTCGGTCGATTCTCGGGAGGACGGGGAGGACGAGGTCAATCCTCACGTACACGAAGATCCCATGTTGCGGTACATAAACGCATATACCTTAAAGTACATACACCGAGCCGAGGGCTGCTGCGGAGCGCCCGGAGGATAAGGGTGTCGATATACCGAGGTCGAAAGCGACTCGAGGGCAGCTCCGGAGAACGGGAGACTCTTCTGCCCGAATCTTCCTCCCCCCCCTTCATTTCCACAGAGCTGGATCCGCGGTGCGGGGGAAGGGGGGGCATCCAGTGGGGCACGAGTCGGTATCAGACAGCGTGATAGATAGAGAGGAAAAGCGACGAGGTTGCCGGAGGTGGAGAGAACCACAGAGCACCACGGCGTCGGCGTACTCGCGAAACTCGTAGGGGAGGGGGTCGCGGGCGGGGAGGGGGGGGGCGGAGGGGGGAGGACAAGAGGAGTCCGGGGGCTCGCTCCGTGTCGTCCGGCGCGGCTGAGCGTTCCCCGACAACGATGCGGCGCTGGACGGCAGCGGCTAGAGCCACGGCTCTAACCCGGGCATCAGCATCGGGAAAAAATAAAGATAGCAGAGAGATAGAGAGAGAGACGGAGCGAGGCAGACAGCGGCCGGGAGCGGCACAGCAGCACACAAAGTCAGCTCGAGGGAGCCGCGGAGCGAATGGAACGAGCGGCCGAGGGGTGGGGATAACCCGAGGGAAAGAGGAGAGCACCGGACTCGGCACGATGGAAGGGATGAGATGATGAGGGCCGCCGGTACTCCTCGCCCCCTCCCGGGCGCGCTCACCTTGCCTCGCCTCGCCTCACCTCTCGGCCGCTCGGCTCCGGGCCCCTCTGACTCGCCGCTCCGCCAGGTTGAGAGAAATTTTCAGAAGCCCGACCGAGTCACTTCTCCGCGGTGGCCCGTGCCGTTGAGAACTGTGCTGTGTTGTTTCTCGACCGTCGATCTCGAGAGTTTCGGCAATCTCGCACACGGGGGATAAATAATAATAAAAATCGTGGATACAGATCGGAGAACGTAAACACGTCGATCTTCGGTGGACTCTGTTTATATTAGAAAATTTTTATCCAAAGAAAAAAAATTGAATTTCAAGTAAATAACAAAAGGAAGAGGGAACAAAAAAAGGATCTATTTACATCTGTGTTTATCCGGGAGACAAGTGTGTCGTTTCCGGGCTTTCTTTTTTTGTTCTCGCGACGGCTCAGCATCTCCGCGTTATCCGTGAATTTCTTCGGCCTCGTCGACGGACTGCTTCCGAAAAATATTTGTTGGTTCGGCGAGAGATCTTTGTTCGACCGTTGGGCGACGAGAGTGCGGGAGAGCCGGTAGCGCGGGAATACCCGGGGATTGGAGGGGTACAATAATTCGGCGTTTGTGTCTCCGAGGATTTAGTGACAGTTGGTGATCCGCGAGAGCACAGTGGACTTTACGTCGTACCTCGGTCTCTTCTCGGTTGAGGTCGAATAACATTTTTTTTTGGTTTTTCCACTGGAATCGACGAGATGAATTATCTGACGGAGTCCCGGACGACGGGGAGACATTATTGCCGCGAGTTTCGAGCGAGCCACGGATGCTGCGCCGACGTCTGCTGAGACTCCCGAACGGGGCTCGGGGAGAGGACGGTGCCGAGGGCACCTGGCCGTCCCAGACGTGACACACGCTTCGAGCGGGCACCCTCGACGCTCCGGAGACCGCACTCTGACGGGGTTGTGTGCCATCCTCGGGAAACGGAGAAAGACTGGATACATTTATTATTATCAATAAAAAGTGCCCGACGAAAGTACTCGCGGAAATTGAATAGCGACCATCGTCTCGAGTAGTTCGAGTCGTGTGTCAAGTGTCGCATCGGTCCGTTGGATTTTACCGAGGCGCGGGGAAGAGGCTGTGCAGCGCGGTGACGAAATTGGGGGAATTCCCTGAACAAACACACGTCAATCTGCCACCCGCTCGTCGAACTTGTCCCAACGAGGGGATTCGTGACCCGAGGGGAATCTCGATTCAGGTCACACCGGCATGGATTACTCCACCAAAGGTACGTTTTCAATCCCACGGTGGATCTGAAATAGGCGATCTATTTTTTAGAATTTTTCGTCGATCGACTTCTTTCGATCGAGACTGAAATCGTGACGCATTTTTCGGGAATACAGAGCCAATTAATTGTTTTTATGGTTTTTATTCGGGAGACGAGATCTCGACTGTTTTTTGAATTTTTGGTCGCGCCGGAAGATTGGCGAGAGTTTCGTCATTTTTGTATTCTGCTGGGACTTAAATCGTGACGGATTTTCTGAGAATACCGAGGCGATTAATTGTGATAATGAGTCTCGACTGCTCTTGGAATTATTCGTAGCCCGGAAAACTGACGATCAGAGTTTCGCCACTGTTGTATTTACTTGTTCCGATCGTCCGTTTACGGTGCGTACGCGTATGCGTACATTAATGTAAAAACCGAGAGCGCGAGTAATTCGCAGAAGCGAAGAGAAGCTCCCGCGCGGCTAAGGCGCAGTTCCATCTCCCTACCTTTTGTTTTTTTTTTCTTCTTTTTTTTGTTCTCTCCATATACATCTATAGTCCGTCCACACGATGTTTTGACGCGGTATATGGATATACCGACAAATCGATCTTCCTCGTGCCGCGAGTCACGGGAGAGGCTTCATCCTCTTTCTCTCTCTCTGTCAAGTGCGCTCTCCTTCTCTCCCCGGGCTTTTTCTATATCTGTATCTCGGCCTTCGAGCGCTGACGAAGATTCCAAACACGGGCGAACGCGGGAGGGAGGAGCGAAAGGGATCTTCTTCGGGCACTCCCGAAAATTGCGTCTCCCTGGAGCACAACTATATTTTTTAAATCGCGTTCGATCGACGTCTCCGAAGAGACACGTGGCGAATTGACTCGTAGGAGGAAAAAGGAGAAATTACAAAATTTATGCCGCTCCGAGGAATTTCCCGGGGAGGCTGTAAACCAGCGAAATTCACGTCGAAGATCGGGTCGCCCCGTATCGAGCGGTCGTAGATCGAGGAAAGATAAGGAGGGGTCACGTACGATTACGTGTCGACGTTCTAATCTTACGACGGTCATTTGGAAATGAGAGAGCGTGAAAAAAAAGATGAAAAAATAATAAAGGAGGAAAGAAAGGAAAAGAGAGCGAGGGACGAGGTGAAGGCAAACACGGTAGCTAGACAGCGGACCCTGCGGTGAGGCCGTAAGAGATAAGGACCTCCTCCCGGGGCTTTGTCCCTTATCGGGCAAGCTCCCTCCCCTCCCCCTCGCCCCCTTTCTCTTTCTCGTTCACCGAAATGTGTTCTCCGTCACGAATCTGTCGGGACAATTGAGATGAATCACTGCTTTTAAAAAGAACATTAAATTAAATTGAGGAGGGAAAAGAAAAAGGAGTTCGAGCGAGAAACAATATAATGGCGTCGAACGCCCAGACTCTGCGGCGCCATCGTCAGCAGCAGCCGCGAGGGGGTGGCTGCTGTGCGCTTGCGAGATAGAGGGATCGACCGAGGGAGAGCGAGCGAAGGGTGTTTGACTTCCGTGAAAACGGGAATCAGGGCGTGGCGTCGTTGGTGCAGCAGGCGCTCGCCGCTTCTCCCCCGTTTCTCAGCAGAATTTTCGTCTCCCCCGTCGTTCGCCGGAGCAACCCCTCTGTAGCCTCCGAGTTTAACGGGGAGGCCGCTGGATGACGTGGGCGTCACGCGGATTGAGAGGAGACGCGCTGCCTCCATTTTGGAACTTACGAAAATGTTCTCTTCTTAGATTTATTTCTGTACAGAGGATAATAGTGGATAATATCGTCCACACCGATATAGTTAGGGTATCTATGCGCTAGTCTAGTCTGTTCCATATTCCGCCGATTTACCATAAACTGCCCTGAGAGAAGGATTTAGTAAATATGTCTATATTGCTTGAGAGACATTGTTATAACACATAGTAGGAGAGAATTAGGGCGCCAACTATGACCGGATTTACAAGCATTTTTCGCAGATCTTATGGTAAAAATTCTAGGAAAATCTAGTACTTTCTGCCATAGGTGGCGCCCTATTTGCTACAATAAGCTATGGTAATTTTACTCAAATGACCAGTAGTTTTTATTATATTCTTCTCTCAGTGTATAATTTACACAAACTATAATTTCGCCCAATTTACCCTACTGAACATACATAACAATAGAATCTTTGCCGAGAGTCCCCTGTCTTCTAAAAATATTCCTTCAAAATGCTCGATAACTTGTCGAGAAAGAATAACTCTCCAGGTCGAAAGTCGCTCGAGCTCTTGAGCTGCTCGATTTCTCGACTACCCGACTCGGGTCAAACTTACGACTTCGAGTCAAAACGTATTTACCCTTTCTTCTCCTTCTCTAATGCCACCGTACTCTAATAGTAGCTATGACAGTCCATAATTGTACATCGGACAATCTTCCACGTCGCCCGTCGTGTCACAACTTTGGAGGGTCGTAGGGCGACCGGAGGGGGTGTGGAGGAGGTGAAGGGGGTTGGGTCGGTGAAAACATGTTGGACATACCGTCTCTCGTACGGTGAGGCGAGTGGCGTTATAGATTAAGTTTGCTATAGACGGCTCTAGGCCAGAAAGCGTCCGAGTAAGAGAGAGGACGTTTAACGTTGAAGTTTCGCTTCAAGTATTAAACCGTCTGTCTTCGGTGGCCGAGTAGGTGCTCGCCGAGCTATACCTACGCTCGGGGCCTAGGACATGCGGAGAAACTCGGTTGGGCCACGTATGACCGGTTGATATTTTCTGCACGCTTCTCTTTATAGATATCCGCCAATGCGACGCGGCCACCTTCAAACGTTGAACGGCATCGGCGGCTGGAATTGCACTGCAACCGGCGCTGCTGCTGCCGATGCGTTTGATCGAACGAAACTGTTTAACCGCAGCGGCGGTTCGCGCGAGAGATCTACCGACCGGCAAAGAGAGCCCGTTCGGAACTGTGTCATCCCACGCCGATCAATTTGCCCGAGGATGGCGATATCCTCGAGCGCGGGAGTTATCGATAACGGCCGAACGGAGCGTTCTTCGGGGAACGGCAATTTTAGGACCCGCGCGTGCGAATAATGAATATCATGAAGATATTAAAAATTCATGGTACTGATCGATATTGCCACAGCAAGCGAGAACCTCGTCGCAGTGTCGTGTCGCATGCGAGATTCGTCACAGCAAGTGGATTCCACTCGCGCACGGGCGAGATCCAGGAATACCCCGCCCTCTTTTTCCTCCCCGAGATTCATCCCGCCGGGTGGTTCGAGATAGCAAAAGAATTATGCCTCGAAATATCCGAGATCGCGGGATACACGGGGAAAAATAATATAGGAACACGCGATGCGTGCCCTACGCACCCGCACGAGAGTGCGTGCGAGCCAAAAGCAAATATAACAGCGGCTCGCTGGCTCTTAGCCCGAGGAGACGGACGGGCGAACGGACAGACGGACGGACAGACAGACAGACATACATACATGCGCGCAGAGGGAGCCGCAAGGGAGGGTGGATGGGGGTTCCGAGTGGGTGAGTCCAAGGTTGTCAGGGTTACAGCTCTCGAAACACATGCAACCAGGCTACACCGGCATGCGCGGTGTGTACGTGCGTCCGCGTATTACAGTATAATGCGAGGAGGAGGACGAGGACGACGAGGAGGAGTAATCCTGATGGTTCTGGTGCCAGCGCCAGCAGTTTATGTGTAGGATGTAACCGCCATTTTCCCTTCTCGTTTCTCTCCCCGGTTCGTACAGTGCGGCGGCATAGCAGGCGGCGGCAGACGTGGGTGTAACGGAGCGAGGAGAGTGGAGAACGACGAGAGACGAAGGACCTCGGACCCCTCGAGAAACGACTAAGAGAGACGAGAGGCGAAGAGGCCTGAGAGCCGGGGACGGCCGGATAGTGGGGATGGTGAGGCTGCGAGGTGCTCTGAGGTCGTTTCTCGACGATGAGAAATATATATATATATATATATATATATATATATATATATATATACATATTTATATATATATATATATATGTATATAGTGCAAGTGCGAGGGAGCGAAGAGGCCTGATTGCCGGAAGCCGATTGGAGCGGTTTTCTTCAAGAGGGAGAGCCCCGGTGTTGTATACCGTAGAGAAATCTGCCGGCGGGCTTCGTGGAGAGCGCACGATAGAGCGAGGGGAGGGTACGAGCGGTACCGCGGAACGGAGACGAGATAAAAGCTCGAGAGATGAGGAATAACCAATGGGCGATAGGGGCAACGCCCCCGCTCCGCGTTTTTCCCCACTCCGAAACGGTGAACCGAAGAGCGCAGCATCCCACTAGGCGTTCGCGTCGTCGCCGCCGCTACTACTGCCGGTGCCTGTGGTAGTCGATGTTACTCGGGTCACGCGAACCGCGAAGCGAGGGGGGAAGTGTGTGTGCGCATGTGCCACTCGTTACCCGCACGGCTAAACCCACTGCCGTCTCTCTCTTCCTTTTCCTCTCTTTCCGTCTTTCTCGACTTTTTTTTGCACGGTTATATGTGTACGACGTACACGTAGAATTCTAATAGAGCCGAGGCGGTGGATCCCTTCCACGTGCCAACGACAGACCTTCGACCCTGCCGGGCTCTCCCCTGCGAAGAGGAGGCTCATCATCAAACCGGGCTCCGCCACATACGGACACATCGCCGAGTTCCTAGAATTTCAAGGCTGAACGCCAACCCTCCCCCGGGCCTCAGATCGATATATGATGAATTGTTTTTTCTTTCCCTCGCTTCGATAGTCAAGCGCGTTAACTATTAAAGTCTCCCCGAGTGGTCGCGCGTACTGCGTACGGACGATCGTTACCCACTCGTGACTCGACTCGTGACACGACGATTCGATACATATTGCATCGCCAGGAACTTTTGTTTCTACTCGAGCTTCGCTCCTCGATGTGTTTCTCTTTATTTTTCGTTTAAAAAAAAAAAATTAAATTACCCGAGTCTTCCGTTCAGAAGTGTCGGGTAGAGGAAAGCGGGACAAAACGGGACAGCGGGGGCGAAACTCAATTTTCCAATAATGTTTGGATGCTCCATTTTGTCCCAACGATACATCCGGATTTTCAATACCATTTCGTTCCATTTACCATCACCACCACCGTCCAAAAGTTATTGGAAAATTGCCTTTTGCCCCACTGTTCCATTGAGCCCCGCTCTTCCCTAACTCTCTCGAGGTTCTTCACGCCGGCGAACGCAATTTGTTTTATCTCGTGGAAAATTAACGCCGAGGCCGACGGGCGGATATGATCCGTTGCCGATAACGGCGTCTCAGGATCGAGTTTTATCGATCACTATCGATCACCGGTCTGTCGGCAATTCCGATCGTTGAGCTTGCACGCTAGAGGACTGTCTGGCGAGCGGGATGTCGTCTCGGGAATACTCGTAAGGACAAAAGAATGTTCTATCGTTGCGATTATTACGTAAAGGCAGATTGTGCCGGCAACAGTTTCGCCTCGAACCACGTAAGACTCGTCTCCGCACCGCGATACGCACATTGCGTATATCGCCTTTTACTACCGTAAGGAGTCGTGTAGTATTATCCGTAGTAGAATATCCGTGCCAAATCCGTTTTTTTCTCTTTTTTCTTTTTTTTTTCCCATAGATATATAGGATGGTCCGCGCTTCGGGAGTAACACCAGTACGTACGCGCGCACACACTCGTCCTTCGTGTATGATAGGCGTAATGCTCTCTCGTACGCATGATTCATGCGGCCACCCACCCAACGCCGGAGCAGGCGAAACGCATGAATAAAAATCAACCTGGCATCGCGGTTCGCTCGCAGCTCTCGCGGCTACTTGAGCACATAATTATGTTACACCCGCGATCGACCGCGCACGCGCACTGAGACATCGCGTACACGCGGCGAGACCCCACACCTCGAGACCCGACGCTGTTAATTCTATAGCAAAAAAAAAAAAAAATTGTATCCGTGTTATAAAATCGAAATATTGCGTTCTCTCTGCTGGCATCCCGACTGACCGAAGAACGAAGGTGGAAATTCCATCCATGATAATAAAAATAATTATTTTTGGGAATCGTACGTGAATTTAAAAGGTAACTGTCGAGCGCCTTGAGAAATCCCGTCGGCGGAGGACCCTCGGGGGACTTAAAAAGTTTCACGCACTCTGAAGAATATCGAATGGTCGGATACCACAGCGCTCCGTGCTGTGCGTTATAGAATAATCTGCGGTTGAAACGCGTCCGCGAGGTCACTGATAAATGTTATTGTCCCGGCAGTTAGAGGCGGCATCTCCGGTACACACGAGTGTTCTGGTATAGCTCACGACTTCCGGTACACGTCAGATCTCTCCTCGTTGCCGGCTGCTGCTGCTGCTGCTGAGAGTCGCCCGCTCCTCTGCCATTATTATAACCGTTCGTATTCTCCTTCTCGAGATCTCCCAGCGTCGCTCGAAGATACGTCCCGATAATAACCCGGATTATAAGCGAACAACAACACAGCGAGCCAACGAGAGATTAGCAGAGAAAATTGCAAAAAAATAAAAATAAAAGACGCACATCGATAGACGTGTTTATTGCCTCGGCGGAGATGAGGTATAAATAATAACTAATGGCTCGTGAGGGACACAAAGAAGCGAGATGGTCGTGGCTTTTCTTCTTATTTCACGACGGCGACGATAAAGTCCCGACGATTTTATCAGGAAACTCATCGATCGATATCTATCTCGCACGCGAAAGTTCTATGTCGAGGGGGGCACGCGGCGTGTTTCCCGATAATTCGATTCGCCGACATAGGAAGATCTCCTCGATTATCGTCCGCGAGATTGAATCATCGTTCGTAATTTCTCGTGTTTCCGAATTCTGGGAAACGATCTGGAACGAGGAAGTGGGGCGGGGAAGCGAAGCAGGAAAAAAATGGAGGAGACTCGATCGCCAGGAAAATAAGATATATAAATCAGAAGGAAAGAAGGCTGGGGAGTCAGGATCGCGAGATGCTACAGAAAGTCCCAAACCACTAAACACATCCTCTTCCCTCGGAAAAGAAAAGAAAAAAAAAATTGTCGAAGCGGTAGACGAGTGTGGAAGCGTGCCCGGCTCGTATACTGAAAAAAATCTCGCCGAGTGGATATGGTCAGTGGTCAGGCTCAGCTCCGACGTACTAATCATTATCTCCGCCGTTAGGAAGTCTAGCGTTTCCAGTTGTGTCCGTGTTTGTGTGTGTATACACACACGATACATAAATCCTACCACCGATGTTGCGCGGATCAGCGGGAACCTTCGAGACAAATAAGATTCCGCCGGGGTATACGAGAGCGACTCACGAATATATGTTTCGTATTGTTTTTGTGATTACAGTGACTACGACAGTAGCAGCAGCAGGAGCAACAGCTACGGCGCCAGCCGAGAACGGACCTAATCATCGACACAGCAGCGAGACACACACAGATGCAGCATCATCGCCATTGGTTAGTAAAATTTATTATTATTATTATTATTATTATTATTATTATTATTATTATTATTATTCACACGCAATGATTGCAATTAGAGTCTTAGTCAGCAATGCGTTAACCTTTTTTTGTTTTTTTTTTTTTTGCAGGCTGCAGATCAACAGGAAGGAGCTTATCCGTGTCCGGCCTGTCCGATAGTTCTTTCGACATCCCGGGACTTGACGAATCATCTCCGAGGACACAATTCGCCGCGAAGCACCGATTACAGCGGCGAGGACGATTACTCCTGCGGTGTTTGTCACAAAGTTTTGAGCTCGGCGAGCTCGCTGGACCGTCACGTCCTCGTTCATTCCGGGGAGCGTCCGTTCAAGTGCAAGTATTGCGACATGGCGTTCACGACGAACGGCAACATGAACAGACATCTGAGAACTGCTCACGGTCGTCTGTCGCCTCGCGACAACAGCTACACGGATTCCGAGGCGAGCAGCGACTCGGAAAAACCGGCGAAGAGGCGCCACGTAGAGGAATACAACAATAACGAGATCGCGAAGAGAAGCTCACCAGATCTGATCGATCAACGAGCGTCGCCGACCTTCGCGGCGAAGCGCAAGTGTCCCGACTTCGCCGACGACATAGAGAATCAGCGAAAGCACAAGATTCTGCTCGGTAACTCGAGAACTGAGATAAAGGGCGGTTTGACGGAGACCCAGAACGTTCACAACTGTCCCGTCTGCGGTAGATTGGATTTTCCGACCAGCGCCCTTCTCGAGGCCCATCTGGAGCGCAATCATCCGGAGTTTCCGGCGAAGTGCGACGCGTGCAATCTCTCGTTCAAGAACCATCGGGTTCTCAATCTTCACAGATTCATGATACACTACGCGGAAAATTCATTCGGCAACAACGCGAGAAATCTACGAAACTCCGTTGTCGGCTTTCACGACTTGACTTTCGTGGATTTCTCGTCGGAGAAGTTTCCGGCGATTGCGAGGGCGGTCTGCGAGCAGTCGCTGCATCGTCCGGCCTCGGGTGAGATAGCGAAGTTTCAGTGCTGCAAGTGCCTGAGGGCTTTCCCATGCCGCTCGGCTCTGGACGGTCACGAGTTGGACTGCGGCGTGCCGAACTCTCAGGCGCGCGTCTACGGCGACGATCAGTCGCGGAGGGACGACTTCTTCGCCGGTCTCAATCTGCAGAACAAGGCGGCGCTCACCGAGGCCAAGGAGGGCAAGGATCTCGCCGACATACAGAGCATAATATCCGTAACCTCAGGACCGATACTGCAAAATTTCCCCCGCTCGGACGCGAGCACACCCGAGCATCAGATAAAGATGAATCCCAACGTCGGCTCGTCCGGCTCATCGGGAACGCCGTCCTCGGAGTACCATCAGGAGGAGGAGGCGCAGGACGCGTTCGCCGCGGAATTTCGAAAGATGAAGCTCAAAGGCGAATTCCCGTGTCGACTGTGCACAGCCGTATTTCCGAATCTGCGAGCGCTCAAGGGCCACAATCGGGCTCACATGGGAGTGGGACCCGGAATGCCTTATCCCTGCAACATGTGCCCTTACACGAGCACCGACAAGGCGACTCTGGTGAGACACCTGAGGTCTCACAACGGCGATCGTCCGTTCGAGTGCTCGCTGTGCAACTACGCTTTCACGACAAAGGCCAATTGCGAGAGGCACGTGAGAAACCGTCACGGTAAATTGACCCGGGAGGACATAAAGAGCGTTTTGATTTATCACCCGAGCGAGGACTACACGAACGACGGATCCCTCGAGAGAAGTTCGCCGCGAGGAATACGGGAGGACGTTCGCAAGAGTCTGGTCTATCCGAACGAGCGGGACGATTACTGTCAGCAGCAGGCTCTCTACCCCGGAATGCCCGTGGAGACCAAGCAGGATCTCGGTAGCATGTCCGACGACGGACAACTCCGCTCGATGGCCATACCGTCCATCCACGGAATGTCCCTCGGCCACTACGACAAATCCGATCTATTCGCGAGAACGCCGAGCGCCGGTGTTCATCCGCTGGAACTCAGCCACAGAGCCGTCGACGATACCGACAAGGCCCATCACGATCTCTCGTCGAAGTCGGACTTCGGTGGTAAACTCGATTACGACATCGACTCGAGATCATCGGAGGACGGGAGCGTTTCTCTAGTCAGCGACACCAAACCGGATAACGTACACCAAAGAGTTCAAGCTAGTCCGATAGACCTCAAGAAGAGCGCGACAGCGCCGGTTGTCGTCGGCGGTGGAGAGACCTCCACCTCGGTGACCGGCGAGGACGCGCCGCTTGATCTGTCGATGGACGTTCTTGATCTTAGCAAAAAATCCAAAGGAAACAACAACAACAACAACGCCACGGAAACCCCGAACAATCCCGACGAGCTCGGTAGAAACCAGAAGGAATTCTACGACGCGACGAATCAATTCCTGCTTACCCAGGCGCTTCTCAAGGCTGGACAGGCCGGAAATCCCACCACCTCGCTGGAAGCTCTCTACGCCAACGCGCACCTCATATACAGAAACTTCGGGGGTTTCTCGGCCGCCGGTGTCGGCGGTGGAATACTGCCGCCTTATCTCTTCAATCCTCACATGTTCGGTCAGGACTTCGCTATGAAGGACCGACTGCAGAAGGAGCTCGTTCGCGGATTGCAGTTGACGAGCGGCGGCACCCTCGTCGAACCGCCGATCGGCAACACGGCCTTCGCCGCCGCCTATCCTCAGGGCAGAGACATACCGGCCCACTCGATGAGCGAACAGAGCGACTACGCCAAGCTGATGTCCTCGAAGCTGCCCAACAAGATGGTCAGCCCGCGTGAGAAAATGGACAACTCGCAGTCGTCGAATTCCGTCAAGATGGTGATAAAGAACGGTGTCTTGATGCCAAAGCAGAAACAACGGAGATACAGAACCGAGAGACCGTTCACCTGCGAGCATTGCTCAGCCCGATTTACCCTGCGAAGCAACATGGAGAGACACATCAAGCAACAACATCCCCAACACTGGAGTCAGAGGCCCCGAGGCGGTCACTCGACGAGGGGAAGACCACCGGCGAATCCGCCGACTCTGCTGCACAACGCCAATCACCCCGGTGGGCAACAACCGCCCCAGGATTATCCCAGCATACTTCCGAAGATCGGACAGTCGTCGAGCTCGGTTGGATACGAGAAACACTCGATATCCGATCAGGTGAAATACGCGATTCTGGCTCAACAGCTCAAGGGCAGCAAGATGGAGGAGAACGACACCGAGGAGGAATTGGTAATCGACGAGGGTGCTCACGAGCGGGAGGCCGTCGATCACGAGGCCGACGGCGAGCGTCCGACGAGCCTGCTGCGAGGAAAGCTGGAGGGAAGCAATCTGTACAAAGACAACGTCGCGAGACATCAGCACCAACAGCTTCAGGCCACCGAGTTGGTCAAGAAGAATTCTACGAAAGAGGAATCCGACGATGACGGTGAGGACGCCGAGGACCACGAAGACTATTCGCCGGTGCACGTCAAGACCGAGCCCGAGGAGGAAAATCACGAGGACGAATCCAAGGATTGCACACCGAGCGAACTTTGTGTGACGGAGATGTCGAAGATCGAGCAATGCTCGCGGGACGGTATGAGCGAGAGAAACGAGGATGGCGCGGCGGATCTGGCGAGCGTCTCCGAGCTGCTGGACAACGCTTCCCAGCAGTATCAGCAGTTCCAGCCCCAGTACATGAGCGACGAGGAGGGCCTCGTCGCCTCGACGAGCGACTGCAACAACTCCGGTAGCGACGAGAAATCCGATTCCGTTAATTCGGCAAACTCGGGAAATTCAAATTCATCGAAGAAGAAGAAGAAAAAGAAGAAGAAGAAGAAGAAGAAGAAGTCCGCGTACTCGATGGCGCCGAACAGAGTGATATGTCCTTACTGCGAGAGACCGTTCCCCTGGACGTCCTCGCTGAGACGGCACATCCTGACGCACACCGGACAGAAACCCTACCAGTGCATGCACTGCTCGCTCCTCTTCACGACCAAGTCCAACTGCGATCGTCACTTGCTCAGAAAACACAAAAACAACGCGAACAAGATACGCAGGATGAGAAACTCATCGTCGCCCGAGGCCCAAGAGGTGCCGTCCAACAACAACAGCAGCACGTTCGCGATGAGAAACGTTCCCGAGAGACCGTACAAGTGCAATCTGTGTCCGAGCTCGACTTTCTCGACACTCGGCAATCTCAAGAAGCACAAATCGTCGAAACACTCCAGAGGATTCAAATCGAGGCCCGAATCGCCGGTCACCAGCGAGCCGCAGAACAGTCCCGTACCGGGCAACAAGCAGAACGATCAGAGCGGCTATGAGAGCCAGTCGTCGAGCGTCTCCGACAATATGGATCACATGGAGCGAATGGAGAGCGTGGAACACGCCGAGGCGAATCCGGAGAACGCGGAGAACGGAAAGAATTCTGAGAAGGCGAGAAACTCTGAGGAAGCGGAGGACGAGACGGCGAAGGGCAACGAGACCGCCGAAACTACCGAGCAGCAGATCGACAACGCCGAGAACGTCGATACCATGGAAAGCTCGTCGGCCGTGGACACCGGAGCGAAGACCAACGACTGCACCCTCGCGTCGACGAACGAATCGTCGAAATCGCGAAGACCGTCACCGCGCTCCTCACCCAGTCCGACCGACGCACCCTTCAAGTGCCATCTCTGCGACAGCGGATTCTCCGAGCGTCAGGACTGCCTCGAACACATCAGGATCAATCACACGAGGTCCTACGAGATACTGGTCGCCAAGGGAGCCCTCGATATGGACATCGAGACTCCAGAGGAACAACAACTTCCACCGCCGCAACATCTCAGCGATGGCGAAGAAAAACGCGGCAGATTTCCCGATTACAGCAACAGGAAGGTGAGTTGTCGAGTTGGCTTTCGCAGCATTCATTTTTTTTTATTGATTAATCAAATCTTGCAAATTAATTGATCAAATGTTTGTAAATTAGAGAATCGAAATTTTTGTAAATCAGTCAATCAAATTTTTGTAAATTCATCAATCGGATTTTTATAAATTTGTCAATCGGTTTTTTGTAAATGTATCAATCAGATTTTTGTAAATTAATCAACTAGATGTTTGTAAATTAATGAATCAAATTTGTGTAAATTAATCAATGAGATGTTTGTATATGAATCAATAAAATTTTAGTATCGGTGTAATAACGATGTTCCCCTTTTAAAAATTGTTCCAGGTTGTCTGCGCATTCTGCATGCGTCGTTTCTGGTCGGCGGAGGATCTTCGGCGTCACATGAGGACCCACACAGGCGAGCGACCGTTCTCCTGCGACATATGCTGTCGTCGTTTCACCCTGAAGCACAGTATGCTGCGCCATCGTAAGAAGCACGAGTCCGTCGACTCGACGATGTACGTCGGAACGAGCGGGGACGAGGAGTCCGCGCCCTCGCAGCCTCCGACGATAACGCCCCGGAGTCAGCAACAGCAGGCGTCGATGGTGAGCACGACGAGCGGTGAGTCGAGAATTCAGGAGAGGATCTCCCTCCCGACAGTGGCGTCGGTGGCGACCGGTGACGCCGCACCGAGCGGCCTCATGAGGTTCAATCCCTACGAGAAACTCACAACTCTAACGGGAAAATTGGCGAACGCCCAGAAAGCGTTTAACTCGAGCGACGGTGCCGACACGGAAAATGACCTCATATCGAATCTCCTTGGTATTCGTGACAAAAGCATAATCGACAAGGTGCTCCAAGCATCGGCCGATGACGCGGCGAAACTCCTCGGTGTCAACAGAAATCATGACTGAATAATCGGAGACGAGTTTAAGAAAATTTGTGAGGGACGATTTAATAATCGCGAGAATGTATGTCTCTTTGTGTGAGTGTGTGTGTGCGTGTGTGTGTGTGTGTGTGTGTGTATGTGTGTGTACAAAGAAAACAAAAATTAAAAATCAATTAATATAATATCGTTAGTGGACCCCGGGTGACTCTTGGCCCCGCGGGGGTGTTTTCGTAAACACCCCCGAATCTCGTTCACGATCGTGCCTTACAGATTCTATTGGCCTCCCTGCTCTCACGGTCGACCGTCCGAGTCGACGAGCGGGAGGCATCCCCGGGATATATAACTGCGTAGAGAAAAGAGGTGGCTAATGTCGCGTCAAAAAAAAAGAATAATCATAATTAATAAAAAAAAAGAAGAAACAACGTTCGAGAAGAGACAAAACGCTCCTGGAGCGTGGCTTCGACCATTGTTTCTTTCAACGACAAAAATACGAATGATTTACTTATCATCTCATTATCGTATACAGGTATATATAAATATATGTGTTTACTAATATATAAAAAAAATCAAACGATATCGATTCTTTTCTCTTCGTCAGTTGCGTGCTTATATAAGTTTCCATTTCTATTCGTGCTGTGTACTTCGTGAGTATATAAGGTGTGTATGCCAATAGTGTGTATATGTATATACGGCTAGGAATAGCGTAGCATAGATGTGGTACGGTATTTAGATACGGTACAGTTTATCGAGATAAAAAAAATAAATAAATAAATTAATAAATTAAAATTCAAGTAAAACAATGCGAATAGAGAGTGGTCGACGGCACATTGGAAAGTAGTGTAAGTCGGTCCGTCATCGTACGGACGGAGGGTGAACAGCCGCGTTTCGATTGAATTTCTATGCTAAAATGTGTACAATTCTCAATTAAAGCGTAACGATTGTTAGACTTAGAAAAAAAAATTGTATGTCTCGCGATAAGCTCACGCGCCAATTATTGCGCCGTCCGCCCTCGCTCCCTCCGTCGTGGAGTAGAAAAATTGAATAGTCGAATATATTAGCGAGTAGGGCCAAGGTATATTAATTATAATTATATATTGTCGATGACAATTGACGGGCATCGCGCCGACAGGGATGGGCATCGCGAGACGCTTAGGTTTGTAATTGAATCCAAAGAGAAACGTTTTAAGCAACGATTATAATAATATAAGCCCCACGCGTTTCGGTTCTATATTTATTAAATTGAGTCTCCTTTTTTTCGTTCGATGCATAAGAATTGCAATTATACGAAGGTGCCGCTTAATCGTTAAGTTGTTTCCCTCCCCCTCTTCGTGCAGGTAAATAATAATACGAGATAAACACGCTGCTCGCGACGATGTAACCGAATTCGTGGAGCAATAGGAAAAAAAAGAAAAAAGAGAGTCTATAACATTTAATCGATCTATATTTTATTGTCCAAGAGTTATCGTATGTAAATATATAACGAGTATAATGATTGATAACCACCCTTCCCCCCCCTAGTATAGTACGTTTCGGATTCTCCGATGGAATAATATTGATATTTAAAAATGCAATTATACCAAATAATGGCCAGGCTTGATCAAGCGCGGATATATATATTATACATATATAGATAGAAGCTCCAAAAAAAAAGAAGAAAAAATGGTACACGTTTACATTAATATCGAGGGCCACGTTCACACCGTTCAACGTTTTTAATAAACGTATGACTGCCGATTGTACGTGTCCCTCCGACGCCTTTTTCTCTTTTTCTCTCTCTTTCTCTCTCTATACATGTACTATTTTCTTGACTTATGATTTATTTATTCTTTTATATTAAAAAAAATAATAAAAACATACGTGGTTTCACTTGAGACGTGCTAACTCGATGAACTTGGAGGATGTGGCCAACTTGCGATAATCGTGTTCGAGAATGACCGAGAGTCTCTCGATCGACGAGACACATTATTCTCGATCACGATTCCGATGTGACGTACATTGTGGTCGACGGCGACATATCATACACTACCGTATCGTTACACTCGACGATGAAATAACAACGTTATGTGAACGAAATGAAAAAAAAATCTATTTATTGAAGCAAAAAAATAAAATAAAAACACCACAAGAAGGCAACGACGATGAGAAAGCGTTTGAATTTGGCTTTCGGATGAGACACTTTTGGTTTTCTCCCTCTCGATTCGCAACTTATCAAACATATAGCGCTATGAAATAATCATTGTATAACACGTACGTAAACGATTACGTTGTATTCTGGTTTGAATTTTACTTATCAATAATAATAGACAATGTAACAATGAAGAATTTATCGAGTCGTTGATTTATTTACCTTCTCTCATGCGCGTTCCTCTCCACCTCCCCAAATCGAGATGAAAATATCTGACTGTGCTGCTATCAAATTAAATATTTACTCGTCTGAAGTTGGGTTGATCGAAAAAAAATGGAGTCACCGATTCGGGACGCAAAATCATCGAGTATATAAGAGGCGCCCACAGCCAAGCCCAGCAAGCTGGGTAAGTAACCGGACGAATGCTTTGAGAAAATTGGCTCGTCGTTATTCAAGTACGAATGAGGATATTGAACAGAGCCTTGGCTGAAACAAGGATGATTCAAAGACGACGACTCGGTCTGCCCCACGGGAGGAACTCTGCGCTATCGCCGCAGCTACCTCGCAGACTCGATAATAATCTTCACACGAAAATGGAAGGTGATCTAAACCGGCCTGATCCGATCTATTAAAAGAACGTTAAATCCAAGCTACGATATATTCCCCAAAGGATCGAGCACGGTCTACAATCATCCGGACATAACTTGCGTCGCCGAATACATAAAAAATAAATTATACTTCGCGACTCTGGCGACGGGTAGGCGAGAGGCGAGAAACACCTCGGACATTAATCTATTCAGCGTCGACGACGAACTTGTCTATCACAATTTCTACAACGATTTCGGCCCCCTCAATCTCGCCTGCCTCTACAAGTAATTATAACTGAATACAAAATGTATTTAACATATTTAATATCAAATTATATTTTACCTCTCGCACTAAAATAACAATTATTCTCGCCAGATATTGTTGCAAGGTAAACAAGAAGCTCAAGAGTCCGAGCAACAAGAGCAAACAGATCGTTCACTACACGTCGCAGTATCCGCAGAAGAGAGCGAACGCGGCGTATCTGATAACGTCATACGCAATTCTTTACTTGAAGCGAAATCCTAGGGACGTCTACGCGACTCTGATAGATGCAATCAACCAGCCACTGAGAGCCTTTCAGGATGCCTCTATGGGAGTCTCGATTTACAGCATACGTCTTCAAGGTGAGTTGCCGATCGCTGAGATTTCAAATTCCCTCGGGAAAAACCGCTGAATGTCGTTTTAACGCAAGGGCAGACTGTCTGAACGCGATTCACAAAGCCGCCGCTTTCGGTTTCTTCAACTTCGACGATTTCGATCTCGCCGAGTACGAGAAGTACGAGCAGATGAGAAACGGCGATTTGAATTGGATGTTGCCGCAAAAGTTTCTCGCCTTCACGGGTCCCAGCACGGAAGTCGGAACGGCTTATCATCCGCCCGAGCGTTACATAGAGTACTTCGTGAAGAATGGTGTAACGGCGGTCGTCCGATTGAACAAGAAGACGTACGACGCATCGAGGTTCACGAGAGTCGGGATAGCTCATTACGATATGTTCATGCCGGACGGTAGCGCACCGCCTAAGCACATTCTCAACGAGTTTCTTCGATTGGCGGAAAACACCAGCGGACCGATAGCCGTTCACTGCAAAGCCGGTCTCGGAAGAACCGGATCTCTCATCGCTGCGTACTTGGTGAAACACTACAGAATGTCAGCGAGAGAAGCCATCGCGTGGCTGAGAATATGCCGTCCGGGATCGGTGATAGGCCATCAGCAGGCTTGGCTCGAGAGCATGGAGAACGAACTGTGGCGAGCTGGCCAACAGTACAGGTGAGTCGAGCTAAAAAAAAAAAGATGGTAGAATGTACTGACAAAAGTACTCTGTGGCTCTTCAGATTGAAGCATCACGGAGACGGCGACATGATCGTCCATCACAAACGGGGAATATATTCGATAGCGCACAAATTGGAGAGGAGGATTCACGCGGCGATCGGCAGAGATTTGTCGATATCGAAGAAACGCGAAAGAAATACAGGTAAGCTCGAATACGTTACCGTTAACAAAAATGCCGAGTGTTATTATACTTTAACGGCTAAAAATAATTCAATGTTTTTAATATTTCAGCTGAAAATATGGACGATTCGGTCTGTGGAATGGTCGGCGATCAAATGTGGAGGGGAAACAATCCGGCTGTGGCGAACAAGATTACCAAGCCGGGAATAACGAGACTGTTTGGTAACGAAATTAATCTCGGGACGGATCACAGCGAGCAAATCCCGCAATTTATTTTCTCTCGGGCATATTTTTTGCAGGTAAACTTCGTATGGCACGGGCACGGACGCCGCCAAAGGCGGAGGTTCGGTCTCCGACCTTCGACAGGAGATTAAACTTAGAAGCTGCGCGAGGCAAGATGAAAATAAGCGAACCGGATAACAGGACGCAGGGTGATCGTCTCAATGAGATAAAGGCCGGAAGAAATAAGTTTTGTTGAATTAATTCTGACTGTTTGAAAAAAACGATTCGACGTTTGATCGGTGTGGCATAAGGTAAATGTTAGAAATAACGTGTAGCAGAATTATATTCAGTGAAAAAAAAGAAACAAAAACAAAAACAAAAATGATTTATTTCCCGGTAAACCTTAACTAATAGATACTTCATTTACGATGAATTAGTTTTTATGCTAATGAGGCGTTCTCTCAGTTGCGCTTCATCGGTCTTCAAACGCTGCGTGTTTATGTTTATTCGCCACGATGATCTGAAACAAGGATTAACGAAAATATCAATCAAGAAAAAAAGGGCAGTAAAGTACAGCGGAACTTACAGATGAGCGCACAGTTCGCCGATGTGATAAGGAACGAGGTAGCGCGTGTGCGGCGAGAGATCTTCGAAGGGGTCCTCTCTCCTGTTCGTCGCTTCGAATCCCTCCAATCTAACGACGAAATGTCTGCTATACTGTAGCGCCGGTTCCGGACCGACGTTTCTTTTGGCCGCGTCGAGCACGCTCGGCAGAGCTATGTCTCTGAAGTCGCTGATGGCCTCCTCGTCGAGATGGTGCTCGTAGGGCCGTTTCAGCTCGATCAAATAACTGTTCCTCCAATGGGTATCGAGAAGCGCTCTGGCTCTCGGGGTGTCGATCCAGAGAGCTCGATGTTTCTGTTCCAATAAGTCCGCTACCCATTCCGCCGGTCCGACGCGAGCGACAGCGTCCCATTCACTCGCAGCGTACCAATCGCGCACCTGTTATTAGCAAGGTAAAATATAAAGACACACACACATATATATATGACGGTGACATTGTAGAGCATATGTCGCCCAAGTTTTCCCACGGTTAATCAACAAACGCTGGTGCTACATACGTGACATCCACAATGGATCTTGAGAATCTCTCGAAAGTCCGACATGAATGACATGAAAGTCGGCGATCCACGTGCATAGAGCAGTATGATTGGATCGCATTCGTCGACGTTATTACCCTTGTAAGTCTCGTCGTCGGTCGTTTCGACGTTGTCCGTTTGCCTCCGGTTCTCCGCGATCTTCAAATCCCTCAAATTCGTGCTCATATAAGCCCGTTGTCTGACATGCCGCGAGTGAAAACGGTACGCGAATAATATAGTACCGGTTACTATGAGTATGATCATTATAACCGTTACGGCAATTGGTAGCAGCAATACGTTGTCAGAGTTTATTTGCCTGCTTCCTCGAAGCATACCGTTGTACTCAATCGCCGATGCATTCTTCGGTATTCTCGTGCAACTCTGTAGCCACGTGCACGCTGGCTTGCCTCCGGCACTGTCCGGAGGAGGATTCCATATTGTTTGTCTGTTACATCGGTCGTCGTGAAGTCCGATCTTCAGACAATAACTCGCGTTTCGAGGTACTCGCAGTGCGAAGTTGCATTCGACGTCTTTTGTGTACGTGTCGTTGTCGAATTGAACCTGCCAGACAGACAATCGATTAATCGTTATCGCATGTTGATTCAATATAATTAATTGTTATCCGAGAGTTTGCACAAGAGATGGTTAATTCATAATCTGATCAAGATTACCGTCGTCAGACTGCAATTTTCTGGCGCTGGCTCGACGTCGTCCTGCAATCAAAGAGCGGATCTTAAGCGAGTGTTGATTCTCCGGCCGATTGCCAGTGTCTCACAACGCGACAAAATTAATTTAAAAAATTCCATGCTTTAATACGAAGTGACTATAAATAATATAAATCGGTATATTACCGTGCTTATCTCGCTCGTGTACACGACTTGTTGGCTGAACTGTACGCAATCATTCTCTTTTATTTCGTCCAGGTACGACATTGGTATCAATGTTAAATTCATGCCAGCTGTACCGGAAAGTACAGATATGCTCAACGCGAATGTCACTAGTTCCTTACTGTAAGCACAACAATTCGTGTTTTGGTTGTTTGTTTGTTTATCGTTTTCCCAATTTTTAAGGTGATCAATTCTAATTTAAAAAGCAATTTTACAGTCCAAGCTGCTCAGAACATTTTACTCTCGTGCATTCGATTTCCATTAAGATATTTAACAAAAGCGCTGTGTTTCTTTTATTACAGATGGAATGATTACAGCCTATCTAATAAGCAAATCAAATGAAGACGTTTTAATTTATGCTAGTGATTATACGACTTTACGAGCTTATAACGATAGACGTGCCTGGGGCTCCCGCGATTGTTATTCCTGCAACTCGCGTTTCAACATTATATGATTCTAAGCCATGCAGCATCGAAATGGCGACAAGACTTTAAACGTCGTATACTCACGAGTAATTGTCGTAATTGATTCCTAAGTGTTACGCCTCCACAAGAAAATGAAATAAAGAACAGGTTTTACACATGAATAAATATAATTGAATGATTTGTCGTTAAGGATGACTCGTAAGCATAGGCGTTATCATGAAAGCGACTGTGAAACTATGAAACCAAACGAAGCTACGAAAGAGTATTCACCTAGGCTCGACATCCAGCCGATCCTCGTAGTAACATCGAAATCTCGGCTCTACGACCTCCGTGCGCTCGTAATCGGTGGCGAGATATTTGTTTCCACGCACGGTGTACTTATACCCGTCGACGGTGAAACGCACGGCGTAGCATCCCGTGAATACGTGCTCGTACCACAGATAAAACGGCTCCTTTTTCTGAAAGCGAACACGGGGTATCGGTCAATACATTGTTGGACATAGATATATTTTTCTTTTTTTAGTTTAATTTTGTTCAACTTCTATTTGATAGCATATGTACTTTGATTTGATAATTATGTACAAATAGTGAGCACGAAATACAGTGTAAGTTAAATTTTTTTATTAAATTGTACCTGAGTCAAGTTAAAATGAATTTCTGTCCTTTCCCTGTTACTTGGACCAGGAGCTCAAGCTCCCGGACGAAGCCAGGCACAATGTAACGCAGCTATGAATGATTTTCTGAATGCAATTAAATAAATCAGAACCTGCATTAACTCCATTACCTCACAATTGGATCCGGCGTTGCTGTTTGCTTTCGACAAAACGCAAACGGTCCTCTCTAAGGAATGTACCTCTTCCTCGTAAGAATTGGTTTTATGGAAGACATGATTCTTGCAGTCTTTGTCGTTGGTGATAGATGAATTGACCAGCAGTGCTACTTGATAATCACATTCTACATTGGGTAAGGTAAAATTTACCTTTATCAGACCTGCAACATACAGAGATCGTAGAGCTTTTCGGTTACTGGACTTTGCTTACTTGGCCTAACTACTGCTGAACTCTGTCGATTTTGACAAATTATTCCATACCGGATGCCCTCGAGCCATCCTTGGTCAACAGTATGGTAAATTTGACGTCATTGGGTATATTGTCTATGGAACAGAATCTGCGACTATCGGCTCCTGCGTATTCCTGACCAACGTTGTTTCCACTCCTCCCGCATTCATGATCAGAAATGTACTGAAAATTAACAACTTCAGTTCCAATTTGAAAAGACATCTGCTTGGTCCGCTTATACATCCCAGCCTTAAAAAAATACTCGTGGGCCTGTGTCTGCGGGTATTTTTTCCAGGTTTTGTCCCAGCCATTGACACAGTGCGATTTTATGCGGAACACACCCGCAAACCAGGTTAATCGTCTGGGACCGGGATATTTATCTTCAGGTCGTCGAAAATACGGAAAACTTATGTTATTATACTGTATAAAAAAGTACGTACCGTGCAGCGATTATCGTCGAGCTCGCCGAGAGCGCAAGTGACCAAGAGCGTCAAAACTATGTACGCCCAGTGCATCCTGCACGCCCCTGTGACTAAATCGACATACATTTTGGGGAGATAATATAAACACAAACTTCGATTCCCGAAGTCATTCTCCACCGGCAACTGTCACCGTCACGCACCCGCGTGTCCTTGAGCGTCTCATAACTTTTGATCGAACGAGTGTTTTGCTTTTGACATAGATCTCGGATCTTAACAAAGAAATTACCGTCGCAACATGTTTTCGACGTCGAGACGATAGTGAGGACTTAGCGCGGCAACGTACCATATGCCGAATTGCGCGTCAGTCCCCCCACCTCGCGCCACACGTTCGGTTTCCGCGAATAACAACAATAATCGCGACTAATAACCGCGAAACCGGTGCAAGGAATGCGGTTATCAATATTTCCGGCAGCCGCCGATAAACACGCGATCCTTGCAAGACTGTGTCGTCACCCGCTCGTCGTGGAAGGTTTTCTCGGTCGGCTACGTCGGCGCGCTGCGAAACTTTGCGCCAGTGGAAATCGGCGACGACAAGCCGATGCAAGATAACGTTGCGATCTTGATATTTCTAATGATGGGAAGCGATCTGCTTAGCCTACTACTCACTTTGCAATCTGGAGCTCTTCACCTACCTAGGAGATCCCTCCCCGAAGGGAGACCTAGGATATTACGGCGATGGTTGATTGATGATTTCTCTTCTCGGGAGTTGGGTCCTTGGGCGGGGAAACTGCGACGATACTCTGGAACTTTGATCTGGATCACGTTGATACACTTTCACTTACCACACACCACTCACTTTTACTCACTCGTCGAGTCGGCGTTTTTAATTTCTTCAGCAAGGAAATAAATTCATGCGGCATACGATATTGACAATCAATAAGCGGACTTTGAATGGGCCAGTAACTTCTCAAGGATAGCCGAAAAGTCCATCATACCGAATCATTGAATGTGAGATGAGACGATAGGCGAATTATGTATCATATTCTACAGGACTGATGCGACTTTGATGTTATTCACTAATCACGCCATACGGGAACGTATTTATTTACTATGAAACAATTTTAAAAACATATAACAATAGCGAGTGGTGACGAGTCTCCGCGAGCGCGACTGTGGCCGACCGTTGGAATTCGAAAAGTGAGGCGTGGGGTGCGCGCGCATGACCTTCGCGGTTTTGAAATAACGGTCGTTGGTTCTCTTCAACCGTTTCGATCTTTCGAGAATAGAAGCCGCTTGAAGTTCGGTTTCATTCTCGCTATGTTCTTTTTCAATTAAATGAATGACATCATTATGCCAATTATGTTAAGCTTATGCTAAAAAACTAATTATGATATCGTCTTGCTTAAATTATAGCAATCTTGCCGTTAACTCAAATAGACAAGCGCCAATATTGTTGCTTTTCATGGCGCTTGTCTATCTGGGAATTGTAACGTGCCCAAAAAAATTCACAAATCAACGCTAGCGCGTATTAACTTACACTTACAAGCACGATAGCCCCGAGATATTGTTTTCCGGTTGAAATTCGCTTCTATCGGGAGTCGGGATACGTGGGTAAGGGAAACATCTTCGTGTCTCGACGGTCAGCGGCGGAGTAACTCGCGACGTCTGCAGGTTTGAGCACGTTTATGCCCGTCGCGCACAGGCTTCACGCACGTCCGTCGCACGGCGTTCCGTTCGCGCATTCCCCAGGGTTGCTGCCACTTCGACTGTTGTGTTTGATGTTGTAATCGTATTGTTGTGATTGTATATTTTTGTTATTTTTTTTCGTCCCTTTTGTTTTATTTCCATTCGTACAGTAAATCCTCAATTAGGTCAACAACAATGTTTCGCTGAGCCGCCCGAGCTGCCGCGAACGTTTCCATGGTAAACCACGGTTCGTGCACGATAGCGTAGCTGTAAATTTTTTTTTTTTCGAAAGATCGTTCGTGAAATATGGCGCAAATACAGACGTCAAATCCGGATATTCTGCCGAAGAGCTTCGTCACCGCAATGCGCACCCTCTTTCGTATAATGGACGATCAGAACACCGGATTTGTAAAGTATTCGGACATAGAGGAACGCTGGCAGGACGACGGTACACAGGGACTACCCAAGGGTGTACTGGAGAGCCTCAAGAAAGTCACACCCCCAAACGGGCTTCTGACGTTCGAGAGATTTTGCGCGGGCTTGAAAATTTGTCTGCTGCAAATACAGAACGGCGCGGATGGTAAGCAGCGCGAGGGACAACCAAACAGGCCTCCCTCGGCTCCCATTCTAGCCGACGGTCAGAACAAGCCTGCGTGGACGTCCCCCAACACAGCAGCCATAAGGCCCAACAATGCCATTTCGCAGCAACGCACCCTCAGTATGCCACAATTGTTGGGAGGCAGAAAGGATATTCCTAGCGTTCCTATCGAGGTAATAGAAACGAGAAATGCTCCCGACTCCAAAGCCATAAAAACTTTAGGCCCTCCCAAACCACCCAGAACAGGCGCTGCTACGGAGGGCCGAGCTCTCAGTTCGGACAGAAATTTCGACAAATCAGAGATCAGGACTGTACTGCAGAACTGGCAAATGGGGCTGATGATGAGCGAGGACAAGCGCCAAGCGGCAAACACAAATTATCCTGCCGACTCCAGAACCCTGCTGAGACCTACGAGAGCTCTGGGTGACGGAAAGTCCGTCGACCTTCAGAGCAATCAAAACGGCCTTCCTCCCAAAAAGACCATGGGCCGTCGAAGAGAACCCAGACGTCACACGTTGCAGAACGGTATTGATTACAATATGGTAAAGGATGTTCGCAAATTTTGGTTCCCAACTAGGATGCAATCGGGAATATGGGAATTGTTGATTGTCTCGAGCTCCGTTGATAGACATAGTTGAGCTACCGAACATTTTTTTTGTTTTGTTTTTTGTTATTGCCTAAAATAGTTGGGAACCTTGTTTCTCGCTCTGCGGCTTGTACAACATATTATGGATCAACGTGAATTTACAGATGAAGAGAATGCACCAGATTGAGCAGGAAAAGGATCTTCTGCTGCAGGGACTTGCAGCTGTGGACAAGGCGAGAGAATGGTATCTCAAGCAGATATCGTCGACGCAGGAGAAAATCAAGCATCTCGGCCGCATGGGATCTCACGTGGTAGTTCCATTTTACGGTCGTAAATCAACGTAAAATATTGCGTACAACTATTTTAAAAAAAAATGAATCTCTCCTACAGGAGCAATGGACAGAGGCTCAACAGGAACGGCTCGAGCTCCAGCGAGCCCGAGTTTTCGAGGTGAACTCGCACCTGGCCGCGCTGATAACGAGCTGGGAGCGAGGGGGTCTTCCGCTCCATATGAATCTGGCTTTTCTCAGCACCCCGAGCTCCGCTCAACTCCACCAGGACATGCTTTCCCGTCTAAAACATCAGAATCATCGATTGACTGAGGTACGAGCGTCTCCATCGATAAGCGGACTGCGGACTCTCGGACGATCGAGAATGACGACTATTTTTTGTTTTTCTTTACAGGAAGTAAGCAAGAAAAGCCACAAGATAGCTCTGCTGGAACAGGAGAAGGACAATCTTATGCGGGAGCTGTACAGTAGACAAGCGGGAATGGTACAGTCCCGAAGATCGACGATGATTCATGAGCAGCACGACCAGACATTCATGTAAGGTACTAACATTTCTAGCAATCCCCCGTAACTCTCCCTGTAACCCAAAACGTGTCCCTCCACAATCACGACCCGTGATCTCTTCAATATTGACCCCTCGCCTCACCTTCCCCCCTCCGAGGCTTTTAATTATTTTTAACAAACAGCAATGTTTATCTCAGAGTCGTGTTACGTCTTTTCTTTTTTCTTGTTTTTTTTTAGAATTTAACGGAACAAATGAAGCTATCGACTCGTTACGCCAGGTGCAAGCTAATAAATATATTTATGACTTTCATTATGAAAAAAAGAATGAGAGAGCGAGAGAGAGAGAGAGAACAGGTATATATAAGTAGCAATCTTATAATAGATCATTGCTGTTGTAATCCGTCCACCATATACTGTATTATTTACGTATTTTTATTTTATTTTAATGTAATAAATTATTCGATTTATAAGCCTCCGAAACGAGCTTTACTGCGCGTCAGTCACAGCAATCTCGTGTGCATTATTGCTTCGCGTTCCGCCGCTTATCTGCCGTCGAGTCATTGCCCTTTTGTGATGCACTTGCTCGTAACGCGAAGGTTCGTTGCGAACGACGTTGAAAAAAAAAAATTAATAAATAAGTCGCACGGTCTCCATCGCCTCGTGTTTAAAGTATCAAAATTCTGCTACTCGTGGTTACGGCTCTTTCACGAAGATAATTATATCACCCCTATATCATTTGACCAGTTCAACGTCGATAAGCTCCAGCTTCTCTTCCGCCGCGCTTACTACGGCATTCCGGAGAGTACGATCCATAACGCCGATTTAGATCTGCGTTCTCGAGCTACGCGTTTCCATGCATCAAGCTCGATCGGCACGTGTGCTCCGCAGAGCCGCAACAAAGCGTGCAATAGCCTTGGACAAAGGGTACGGCCTCAAATCATCGTTCAGCTTACCCATGCATAATTCCTCCACGTTTCCATCAATCTCATGACATACTTATATATTTCTTCTATTTGCCCTTAGCCACGCAGGATGTCAAGTGTTATCGCTGCTCGAAACGCGCGTTCCTATCGTGTATCTCAATGGCCCGATAGCGGCACCGAGTTCCGAGACGGAGGGAGAGATACATGTATAAACGCTATAACGCTAAAATAGCGAACGGAAGTCCACTGATTATTTCTGTACAACGGGATTATTCATCTCCGTTCTCTATCGAAGCCTTTTCGTCGAAACCTTCGGAGCTGGGTCAGGGAATCGCAAGAGCCAGTGATTTTTCACAGAAGAAAAAAAGAAAAAAACAAACACATTGAAGATACCTCCGGCAGCATTCCTCGGAGGGAAGGCTTTTTGTCCCGGCTCGTTCGCATAGAAATACTGGTGAGCCGGGAGGCGCGTCGAAGGTCGTAAAAAATATACGCTGAAAAAAAAAGAAGACCGTCGGCACGGCGAGAGCGTTGCAGGGTCGCAAGTGCAATGCCTCCGAGTGCCTCCGAGAGCGTACAACGGGCGCCGCCCGCGAGAGAGAGAGTCGGGCTTGTATTTAGTCAGCTTTATCGTTGCGCGCCCGAACTCGTGCTGGCGTTTCGGACCGAACCGACCGACCGACCGACAGCTGACTCGCACCCCACGCATGGGTTTACTAGAGAGTGCTTACAGGAGATATCGTAGCCCCGTTTAGTAGTACTCGGGCTCTCAAGCTGTTAGTGGTGTTTGCCGCTGCGCTCCGATCTTCGTAGTTCGCTCCTCTGCTTGGGCTCTGAACCGCGTTCTCTTCCCAACAGAGCGTCGCTTTCATCGCTCACCGAGGCCGTACCGACGAGTTGAACCAATATAAATATCGATTTATTATTCTAAACTGTCGATTCACACTTTAACAATAATCGAGTGGTTCGACGACCCCGCGCGTTCAGTTAACCAGACATCGCGAGTCTCGACGCGAGTTTTACCCGAAGATTTTTTTTTTAATCGTCGACCGGACGAGATTTGCAAATACTCCACATCGGCTTCATCATGCTACGAAAATCGACCAGTACGATTTTCTTTGTACTTCTCACGCTAGGTATGACCTTGACTGATTATTATACATTAATCTCTTCTTCTTGAAGTTCAATGAATCTCTCCCCTATTGTGATAAATGCAAAAATTATTGTTTGATCGAAGCACGCGATAATGAGTATAAAGAAATAATTATTGAATCGGTCGTGTGTCGTTTTTTAAAAAATATAAACGATTATCAATGGTAGCTTCCCCGTTATTTTTTTACACCGCTCGAATCGCGTATGTGTTCATTGTAAAACGGAAGATACGAGACCCCACGCATGTATGCCGTATCTCGTGCAACCCTATCAGTCGGAGGAACGAGTGGGAAGTGCCTGCACGCATCCGGCGCATTGTCCCTCGCCGGCCTTCTCACCAACACGTGCGGAACACACCAGGCGGAAACACATGGGGATAAACAGGCAGTTTCATTTTTTTTTCTTCTATTGCTTGCAGGAATATTGGCAGAGGCATGTGATCTTGATCAGATGGCTCATGGATGTAGGATATCGAAGGCCCAGTGCAGCTGCGGCTACGGATGCAAATCGGAGTACAGATACAGTACCAACGAGGCGTGCAGATTGGCTCTGAAAGGTAACTATATTAAGGGCCGAATTTTAATACATTAGTTTGAACTCGAGATCGAACGTAATATCAAAGTTTGGCTTGAACTTCATAGCGCACTTAGGATTTATCTTAAATTCGAACCTTACTTCGAACTTAAGATCGAAATCGAATTTCAGATCAGACTTGAGTTCGAACTTAAGATCAAACTCGAGCACGAAATCAAGTTTTAACTGAGATTCAATCTCAAGTTCGAACTTAAGATAGATCTTAAGCACGCAATGAAGTTGGAGCCAAACTTCGATCTCAAGAGCGACCTTAGGTTCAAACTAACATTTAAAAATTTGACCCTCTAAATCGGCAATATCTAACTATACTATAATTACATTTTTTTTCTTTAAAATTACAGGTCGGCGCCACGATATTTGCAGTCGAGACGACACCTGTCTGCACGACGGTTCGTGCATACAAATATCCGAAGAGCCGGGCTTCAAGTGCCGATGTGAGGGCACCGGATACTATGGGACTCGTTGCGAAAGACGTTAGTAACAATCTTTAATTAATTGATTAACTCAACGAGGTTGCTTCGTTGAGACGTTAATTGACCGAAGGAGCGTCAAGCACTCTTGGCTGTTCGACGATGCCGATTGAGTTAATTCTTTTACAGTTTGTCCCGGACCGGACAATCCACGCTTCCGCGGACCCTTCCCCTACGAGTGCGTCGTGATCTGAGCTGGATATTATTCATGGAGCGTCGAGCCGCTTAGCATCGTGCAGTCGTTTCAATAGTTGAACCCATGGCGCAACAAAATGCATTTCTTCTATATCCGAGCAACGGGCCTATATATTTTTGTACATAACACTGATTAAATGAATAAACGTTTAATAATAGTACGACATACGACCAGATGATAACCGAGTTTGCAACAATCAATTTTCCATACCGGCGGACGGACACAGCTTACATCGAAGATATAGAACCGTCGATAGATGCGAGACTCGCCTACAGTGCGACGACACGGAATGCGTTATGGCTGCAAGATTTATTTCACCAATAATTTTACATTTATTTGTTTTTTTTTCGCATATTATGTGTTGAATCTGTGGGTCTCGAAACAGGCACTTTGTAGCTGTTATAACAGTGCGTCGTGAAACGTATTACGCGATTGTATGACTTTTGTTTTGGATTTTTATTTCATTTAAATTAAAATTTTTCTTTATTCTCTATGGATTAAAGAATATACGGCGATGCTCCGTGTGTTACTCGCCTACAGCTTTTGATTACAAAACCAAAGAAGGTACTCCCGTTTCGTGATATTATACTTTGTATCTCCACTTGGACAATGCCTCATCGTATTATGTGTTTTATTCAACTGGGTTTTTTTTTTCATTATACTAATTTGATTTCACAACACGAGACTGCATCAGGAACTTAATAACGCATTTATATACTTTTATATCTAATATATTATCTAGAACAAACGATTGGCCAGCTGCAACGTTTTCTTCGTTTTTTTATTTATTTTTATTTTTTACATCATCGTCAACGTTCTTGCTCTCTCTTTCTTTCTTTCTCTCTCTCTCAATCTCACTTTCTCGTATGACTCTTCAACGAAAAACTCAACGCGACACAATATTTTGTTACTGGTAAGACTCTGCCATTATGCGGAATTTCGTTCGGTAGCTTTTGCTGAGTCAGTCGTGCAATTTCTTAATCTCCCTTTTGTTTTCTCTCTTCTAATATGTATCATCGTGGCTTGGTCTATGAATCATACGCGTACACGGCGTGTGTGTGGCTTCTTTTAATATCATACAACTAATTTGCTTTATAGTGTACATTGTGTGGGTAGAACAAAATATCCCAAAGAAATTATTATAAATAAAGATTGTATCAACATGTACGTATATTTTTATAAAGGCAGACAAGGGACATTGCCGCGGAACATACAAACAGGCAGAACGTCGCTACGGCCCAATGTATACTCGCGTATATTTTTTTTTGTTTCACGTTTGTTTGTTATTTTTTATTTTTATTTTTTTAATCCTCCTGCGTTGTTCGCGAACATAAATAAGTTTCTCGATCGTACACGCTTGCCTTCTGCAACTCGATTGAATAAAAGTTGTCTCGATATCTTTTCGCAATAGCTACAATTCATTAAAAAGACTTAAAAAAAAACGAAAAAAAATCGTGTTGATTGTAAATTGATCGAGGTATAAGGGAAAAAATAATAATATTCAGAGCAGCCGCAAACACTCTAAACAGTTGAATTTGTACTGCTAATTTAATATTGGCCTAATCGCCTCCCCCCCCCCCCTCCCCCCTCCCGCCCCATTAATGAGCTTTACCGCATCCTGTGATAATAAAACGGCTCGTTGTTTTTCTAACAAATTTTACCGTCCGGTTATTTCTTCTTCCTTTTTTTTTGTTTTGTTTGTTTGCCGACTATTATTATCATGGTTGTCACAAAAGTCTTGGCATTTTGGCAAATGTTCATGTTCATGCTTACAATAATAATCTCGGCATCGACGTGCGTGGACTAAACATAAGTAATATGGATACAATTTGGATACGTGATGGTTTCTCGCGTCTCCCACGATATATATATTACTCTTCGATTGCGCCCGGGGTGTGTTTTGAACGTTCCTGACTGAAGCCCCGCGTACCGTCCGGCCCCTTCGGCTGCCTGACCACTGTCAATTTCGGACCCGTCTCTTCCAGGGATATGGTACGCAGTCGGCTTATTAGACGTTCCGGCCGTTGTTGTACCCCGTCACTGTAAACGAATAACAAAAGTCAAGATCATTTTTTTCCACTTCGAATATCCCAGTCTCCGGAGGTAAAAAACGACGATGGTACCTTAATCGTGTCACGTTGCACGCACATGACTTGCCAGTGCGTTGATTAGTTACCAAGACGAATTCGACCTGATCTCCTGGCTGGAGAGTTACATGATCTTTAACTTCGGTCATGTGGAAGAACAATTTCTTCCCCTCGTCGACCTCGTACGCGAGAAACCCGAAGGCTCCCTTAACCGCGTCAACCGTGGCTATTCGTTTTTTCCGCACGGCCACGATGTTACAAGCGTAGCCGTCCGAGTCGAGCTGCAGCTGAACGGGATCACCCGCCTGCAAGAGCTCGCGTTTGTTCACAAGGCCCGTTATGCCGAATTCGTACGAAGGAGTATCCTCGGCGTCGTTGGCAGAATTAATTTTAATCAAACCAACGTATTCCTGCTGATCCGGATTTGCACTTCTCAATGGTCTCACTACAGTACCGTCGAGTACTTCGCTCACGGCGGTCGGCCGTGGAATCGAGCCTCGAGTTACCAGACGCACGGTATCGGCGGCTATGCAGCCACTCGTGCCTCTGCTATTCGCCGAGCTGATCGTGCACTCGATATCAGCGCCTAATTCTAAAGTGCTAGCGTCTCCATCAAATGTGCTGAAAAATGTAATCAATCATAATTTTTTTTTTCTTAACGGTCACGAGGGTTTTCCATCACTCTGCTGATCGCTGCACTTACCTAAAGTGAAAAAATATTTCCTTCTTGTTTTTCACTGTCTCGATAAAGCCGAAACCATCCTTGAGTGCTGCGATGAAGCCCTGACACGTGGGCCCGCTTGGCTTCTCGTTACCGTTTTGCATCTTTTCACCACTAGCGTTAAGCAGTGATATGTCTACAGCCACAAGTTCCTTGTTTCGTTTTACTTGGCAGATACTGAATTTTACCTGGTGAAGAGAACTCGAGTGTTAAAAACAAAAATTCTACGATAAACGTCACGTAACGGTGAACCCTCGCGTTACCTTGTCTCCCAGTCTTGGGACGTTTTTAGAATCGCAATCCTTGGTAAAGAAAATAATGCTGTTTTGTTGGTCATCCTTTGGATATCCAATGAGACCGGGTTCGATGCCACTAACATCCTGTATTACGCTACCTATCACGTCGGTCTCTATCACCGTCTCGAACTGAACCGTGCCCGTCGGCAGATGTTTCAACCTTATCGCGCTATGACGAGTGTTGGAGAAAGATGACGAGGGATCCTGCGAAATTCAAATCAACGTATCGGCATTTTTCCCGAACTCTCACGATAAACGGATATACCTCCCAGGTTGCAAAAAGTCATCGGGTATAAAAAAGTGATTTAAATTGTTTATATACGACTGTGCAGGTGGTAACAGTAAAAAATAATTTCGGAAAATAAAAGGCATTAATAACTTTAGTTTGTACTTTGGTTTGAAAAACTAGAAGCCAGATAGTGCGATCGGAAAATTAACAAACAAAAAAATGTGAACATTTGTGGACAATAAGTTGTGAAAAGTACAAACTTTTTTTTACTGTGTGTAAGCTACCCCACGTCCAAAAGTTAAATTTGGATGGGTGGTTTTGTTTTGTGCTACCTGGGCCGTTACAGTTAATTTTACGGTTACGAATTACCTGAAGAACAGTGAACTCGACCTCGTCACCGACCCTGATCTCCGCGTCAAGGTCCAAATGTTCGTCGTAATGGAAGAAAAGCCGGGCATCCCGATCGACGCAGCGAATGAAACCGAAGCCTTCCTTGAGGGTAACGATGACGCCCTGCTCGCGCCTTTCCCCTGACACGGCGAACGATTCGGGTAGCAGCGATATCTCAGTAGCTCTCTTCAATTGATCTCTAGTATCGGTCGCGATCAGAAATTGTACCCAGTCTCCGTGTCTAGAGATAATCACAAAGTTATGAAACGATTCTATGTATTTCTATAATCCTGAAGATGTCTGCAAGACATTGAATTTCATCCTCGGCAAGTCTCCGTCAATGCACTGCTTTAGAAGAACAAAAAAATGCATCACGTGTAGAATTTTATTTTCTAAGTGAACTTCCCCGAGTGAAGTTTGTGCGATGCAAAACACAGCCGTTATAACTTGATGAAATTTAGTGTCATGCAGATATCTTCAGAGCCATGTATTTTTGTTAATCCACAAATCTGTCTCCACTGACTTGAGAGTGTAATCCCCCTTCTGATCTTTATCACCGAATGGCACTTCGACCTCGGAGTAGTCCTGAGCTCTGTAACGAATTCTACCGGGCAACGGATCGTTCTGATGGCGAGCGGCAGTTCCCCTTTCCAGAGGTTTCAGCACCTGGCCCTTCATTATTTCGGTGCCGACTTCCTCGAAGACTATCGATCCAGGCGGTAACTTGGTTATATTACACGCAACTTCCTTTCCCTGTGAAGGGTAACAAAAATCGAAATGACTCGTAGTCTCAGGGATAGACGTGCGACTTCAGAGTTATCGACGATCGTTACTCACGTTACGCGTCTGGATAATAAATTCGACGTCGTCTCCCAGGCTCAGTTCTTCCTTTAGGGACTTAGCCTCGCTGAAGTGAAAGAAAATCTCCTTGACTATGTCAGCCCGCTCGATGAAGCCGAAACTCTCCTTCATCGAGCACACAACGCCACGATATCGAACGGGATGCACTGGATTTTCGAATCTCACATGGCAAGCACCCAAATTTCCACTGTAAAAAAAAGTAATTTTTTCGTCGGTCGTCCATCATAATTCCTTTTCCAGCGGTACAAGCGGTACTAGTGTACGTACCGTTGATTAGTAGCGATCTGAAATGACACCTTGTCGCCAGCACGCAAAGTGACGTTTCCTTCAACATCATCTTTGGTATAGGGAAGAAAAAAACATTCGCCCCGATTCTCGTAGCTAATACGACCCTGAGAGTCACCGCTCGCCGGCAGTTCAGTCGTTACGTTTCCGGTCACTCGCTCCTCGCTCAATACCTGTAAAATTCGTTAACAATTATAGTTTTTATTGACATTGCGGACAATTGTAGCTTCGTACACTCACCACTTCCGGAGCAATCTTGTTGACGATGCTAGCAATGGGCTTGCCGGTTCGTCTGTCGTAAGTCATTTCGAATTCGACCGGATCTCCGATCTTCAGGTGCTCTATAGTTCCGCTGAATTGGCTGAAGTGAAAGAACAGCCTTGCCTGTCTCTCGCAACACTGTATGAAACCATAAGAATGCTGGAAAAAGATTATTTATGTAATTTATTAAATTTATTCGTGAATTGGAGGAGATCGCTTCGTCGAGATAATTAATTTGTTTTCGAATGTTTACCAGCAGTTTCTCGATAATGCCTGCTTCACGAGGCCCTTGATTGTTAGACTGATCCTGATAGGACGATGAATTGTTGGTCGTCGTCGGTGGTGCCTCCGCTGTATAACCGGTAACAGCTCCTTCCATGCTCGTACGAGAGGTGAATCTAGTTGCTCCGTTTCGCGGCGACGTTATATTACCCGAAAACATTTCCGATTCGGGGGGCGAGTCCATGATAAAATGATCTCCGGTATTATAGTTGGTGCCATTTCGGTAACTATTGGCAGATTGCTGGGATCCTCCTACTACTTTCTTCGTTGGTATAGCCATGGACTTGTAGTCGAGTATAGCTGGATCAGAGTTCATGATTGGCGGCTGGAACGTTTTCCACTGAGGATTGTTGGACATCGTTTGTAATTTGCGCTGTTATATTTATATTTTTTTTGTTTCTTTGTTGATGTTTAGTTTTTGTTATGTTTTTTGTTTAATTATTATTATTATTATTTTTTGTTCTTCGTTTCACCGCGAAACAGATGGATTCTCCCTTCTGTCGCTTTATCTCCTCCGCACAATATATATACTTATATTTAGAAATTTTTAGTCTTTTCAATTATTTAAGTGTTAACATAGATATCACAGAATGGTTCTTGGTACCTTATATCTTCTTTTTTTTACTATTACGACGTTACGAGAACTTAATGAAGAGGAAGAAAGGTTCTTTCAAATTCCGCAGAAATGCACGCCTCCTGCGTGTGTGTTTGTTTTTTTTTTCTTTTGTCGTGACCAGAAAATGGGGAAGAGGGTGGGTCGTTGTTGTTGTTGTTGTTGTTTGTTGTCGGATTGCTTTTGTTTTAATGGTATTTTAGTATGTATTTTGAATTATTCGATCGAAAAGCACCGAGGTTGTTTCTTGGCGAACTTGGCACTAGCCGAATGTGGATGCGTGTGTCCCGTAAATCGCGCGAAACGGCACAATTCGTAGCAGCCCACAATGCACGGTCACTGCACGGTCTTTTTTTTTTTTTTTAAACACCGTCGGCGGATGGTTGTACCACGTACACGGCGTACAAACGAACGAACGGACGATGCAGTTTATAATATCGGTATTATGATTCAATGTGTTTATGTGTGTGTGTGTATACAAAATTCCTAGCACGTCATACACTGTGGATACGTTTCCACAAGTATGTTTCGATAATATTTCGCAACAACCGTTATTTTAATTTTTTCTTTTTTGTTTGTTTTTGTTTTTGTTTTTTTTTTTTCGATAATTATAATGTAACTCAATTTAGCGCGTTTTAGAACAACCGTGTTTTCTTTTCGTTAAACATCAGTCATCCTTTATAAAAGGAATAAATGAAAAAACATTGGAGATTTTTTAAAGGATAATAAATGGTTGGCTTGATGATCCTCAGATGTCTTCAATGCGTGCTGAGTGTGGTTGTGTCGTTACAATACAATTCTATATTATCGTTTTTTCGTTCTTTCTTCTTTTTTATACTTCAGCTTTTTTCTTTTTTCTTCTTAATGTGGAATTTACAGTGAGCGTTGGTTTCAGAAATGTCCTAAACTAACAATTACACAAGCTGAAAAAAGAAGAAGAATATACATATGTCATTAGTACAGATTCTTTACGGCGCTCGCTATTGACTTATCCTGCTCGATCGGAATTGCGAACTTTGCTCAAAATTTGTTTGAGAAATAAAAATTCAACAAAAATTGACCTCACACAGTAGTCAATGGACATCGCGAACAAAATTTGAGAAAATCGAAGCGAGCCGCACATCGTATGTTTTCAATGGTCTAACCTTACAAGGAATTTCTCGTGACCTACATAAGGCGAAGACCCGGTGTATCAAGTAAATTTCAACCAGAGAGAAGTCACCCGATACGAGACAGCAGAGTGCGGTGCTCTTTTCGTTACCCTAGAATGACAATCGAGCCATTTTTTAAGAAAAAAAATAGGCGCATCAATCGGAATAAAGAGATTCGTCAGATACGAGGCGTCCAGTATGGAACAAAGGAACGACTAGCAGCAACGAAGCTACTGTAGGTTTGGAACTAGATAATTCTTGCATTAAGATGAGCCCGATTAAATTCATTGAGCATAGTTGCAGGCCAGTTGACGAATAACAAATATGCAGGTCAACCAAAATGACAGTGTGGTATTCGGGCTAGCCGTACTAGCAGCTGCTCTCGAGCGTTCCATTTATCCCAGTACGAGCCAGGAATACAACAAAAAAATATGTAACAATACGATCGTCCGATAGCCGGTCGATCGATCATATAAACGTTAGGACGATCGGTTGACTCGCGTGCGTGCATCGGTCGAATAGCGATATCGTGATTGCTCCGAAAAATCGATTAAGCATCAACAAAGCCAAAGGGGTGAAACGTTATCGGTGAAATGTTAAAAATCAATGTCGCAATTGGATACGGAGCATCGATTTAATGATATTTTTCTCTGACGACTCGAGCTTTCGAGGGTATCTCCTGTGTACTCGGCAGTTATGAGATTCTATTTTTTTTATGACACAGCTCGATTTCGGAGTTAAGATTTCGGATGGACGAGCGGTCTGCGATCAAGCTGGATCCAATGCATGTGCACGGGGAGTTTAATCGTCTCATATAGTACATACTTTGGTGCAAAGCTCGCAATTATTTATCGTAATAAACTTTTGTAAAACTCACCACGACACAGCACAGCACTGACGACATGCCGCCATGTTGAATGTCAACATTCAGTTTCAGTATTCGCATATAAGAAAACAAGAGCAAAATGCGGCCGATAATTTATCCCTCACAGCCTCCTCCGTCATGCGTTTCTCAAATTGTTTCGAGCATTATTTCTCGTGGCCGTCACATCGTCAAATAATCCCATATTTATTTCTAATCTATAACTTAATATCTAATGAACAATTGAATTTTCTAGCGTTGTTTTAAATAAAGAGGAAAATTTCCGGAACGTTTAGCGTGTGTCGAGAGTCCTCGCGGTGGGATTGGCTGTCGTTCGATGTTTGTCCAACTAGATGGACCAGTCCGTACGGAAACAGGCTGGGGACATTTACGTGCAGTGACAGTCAGCGCCGCCGCATTGGTACTCAGTAGCGGCGTACACTGTCGATAAGTGCGATTGAATGACGTCACTTCGCAGCAGCATCTTACAATTTATTTCGGTTCATCTGCAATAGAGCGGGCATATTCGGGCATATTCGAAAGTACGAATCGTTCGATGTCGTTAGACAACATTGATTTGCGATTAATTAAAAAAATTCCTATATGTGGAAGTAAAAACCTGCGAAGGTAATGAAAGGTAAGTCTAAATGCGTCTTTTGTAGCATGAGCAGCAAATATCCTGTTCGCTGTTCGTCGACCGCGGTACATCAAATGAATACCAAACAAGCCGACGCCACAACTCGACGGCTGAACTTTACACCGAGAGAATACATATTACGCTATAATATGCGAAAACCGACAATGTTTTTTTTAAACAAGTTAAACAAAAATGAAATCTATTCCATTTACGTCAACCAAGATTTTAGAATTCTCGGTAGTCCATCCTTTATATTCTCTGAGTGACGCCAAATCATTATAAAGTTTTGATTATTAGATAAAACCTATCTACGCAAGTAGAAAACTTTTTGTTGGAACAAATAATATTTTTAGCCCATCTATGCTCCGATCGCTCGCGCCTCCCGATCTGTATAGTTCGTCAATGGAAGATCGTTGAGTCGTTTAAATGGAATGTAAAAAAAAATCTAGCCCATCGTAGATATGTGAGATTTAGATACGACAAACGATAAATAGTGTGCGCACACCGTGACGGCGTGCTCGCACGCTCACGAATGTTGCCCACCGCGGCTAGACCGAATAACGTTGCTTCGCGGAAGGGTTGGCGGAGCGGTCAAGATCAGAAGAGTGTCCCGTACGCAAGTTGTGTGTATGTGTGGCCTCTGAACGCCTATTATGTGACAGGTGACACATGAAGTACCCTCGAATATTTCACATTCGCGAGTATCACCGGCTAACTCTTCCAGTATGAACAGCAAACCGTCTTTCGTACTCTACGACGCAAGAATTTACCAGGCGTGACGAACGGGACTCGCGTGAGTATCTGTTAATTTGAAGGTTACGTTGTCAACAATTTCGAAGCGTTCCAGTCATCAATCGTTTACTCCACTAATTTAATTTGCTTTCAGAAAGCCGAACATGATCAGTTTTACAGTGGATGCATTAGAGTTAAATCGTGTTACTGCGACGACAGCCTAAGTTCCCGTTGTTATTTGCTGTTTTTGTGGAGGATAAAAAATTCGACAAAAATGGACTACGAGTACATGCCATTTCACAGGGAAAGGGACATTCATAATAAATGTTGCAGCGGCAAATTTTGGTGCATCAAGGTAAAATGGAAAACATCGGCATCGATGCGTTACATGGTTTCTCATTGAGCAGCGAGTAATATTTTTTGTTACTTGTTTCAGGACATCTGCGGCATTATCTGCGCTATATTAACTTGGGCCCTCATCATATACGCAGAATTTGTTGTAGTGGCCGTTATTCTATTACCCAACATAAACACTTTATATTCGGGCCTAAATATGGCCATTTTTCAAACGCTGGCGTTTCTGGCTTTTGCCTCGCATCTCAGAACTATGTTTACGGATCCGGTGAGGAAAACAAAACAATTTTGGGAGTTACTAAATTGCATTATTCTATTTTTTAATGAGTTTTCAATGGTTTTATTTTAAAAATATACATTCAGGGTGCTGTACCGAAGGGAAATGCTACAAAGGAGATGATACAACAAATGGGCTTTAGAGAGGGTCAAGTTATTTTTAAATGTCCAAGGTGTTGTTCCATCAAACCCGACAGGGCTCATCATTGCTCTGTCTGTCAGAGGTCAGTGTTCAAAGATTAAAATGCTTCCTCTTTTAACATTAACAAGAAATGAATTTGTTGAGATGCGACAATAAATAATTTTGTACATTATCGATCATTTACAGATGCATAAGAAAAATGGATCATCACTGTCCATGGGTTAACAATTGTGTTGGAGAAAATAATCAAAAATATTTCGTACTTTTTACAGTGAGTTTACCGAACAAAAACAAAATTATGATGCATTATTTCTGTAGAATATCGATAAAAGTATTGCTGATTGATTATTACAGTTTTACATTGCCGGGATATCTCTGCAATCGCTGTTTCTATGCATCCAACAGTTCACTACTTGCGTTCGACAGGAGTGGCGAGAATGTTCAACTTTTAGTCCCCCAGCGACGGTAGTTCTTTTACTGTTTCTAACGTTCGAGGCTCTTCTGTTCGCTATTTTCACCGTGGTAATGCTGGGAACGCAATTGCAGGCAATATGGAACGATGAAACGGTGTGTACCATTTTGTTCTTTTCTCCCTGACCAGGCCAAAGATACGTATATAATTTCTTTGTTTTTTTTATCTTCACAACAGGGAATCGAACAACTAAAAAAAGAAGAGGCCAGATGGGTTCGCAATAGCCGATGGAAATCTATTCAAGCTGTTTTCGGTCGTTTCTCCATCGCCTGGTTCTCGCCCTTCACATCACCGCAAACCGCTAAAACTAAACTAGACTCATATTTATATTCGGTGTAAAATATGTGCTTTGAGACTAAGCCCCTTGCCGCGTGTCTGTGGGTACGTAAAGCTGTACATAGAACAAAAAAAGAGAAGAAATAAGACGAATGATGCGCGACGTAAAAATGTGCCCGCAAAATGCTTCCCAGGGATCTGTGTACCTTTTGTTGTAACGTGTGGAGTTCCAAAGTGTCAAAACAAGATAGACAGTAAATTCAAATTTCCGCAAATAGCTTAAACGAAGAAAACAAAAATCTATTCTAAAATCATCGTACAAGTACGTCGTAGTACGTTTAACAATGAATGTCACAGTGCCTGGATATAGAATGGGAATTCGTCTTCGACAAGAAAAAAAAAAAAGAAAAGAAACTCTAGCGTGCGATAATTGTATATAACGATAAAAATTAGGAAAAATAAGATAGCTTACAAAAGAATGTGCGTGTATGTGTACGGGTGTGTGTGTATTCCGAAAGAATCGAGCATTTGCAATTTTATACGATAATATAGCTTTTTACATAATCATCGATTAAGTATTTAGCGTAAAAAATTCCGTAACGAAGTTGTGTAAGGCAAATAATTGAGGCTTCTCCAAGGAGGCTCGAATTCCGATTACCTCGAAGATAATCGGTACCTCGGTCGCGTTCGTAGAATTATCAAATAATTCGTACTTATCTCGGTGTCACAAATATCTTTGGTACGAAGTATATAGAAGAAAAAAAAAACAAAAATAACGAAAGAAAACTTTTAACGAATCCCGATATTTCGGTACTAATAACAAAGTATAATCGTTCGATGCTCTCGCGAACAGGCGTTAATACTTATATCAATAAGATGCTGTGCAAAAGACGTGTGATATTTGTTTACAACGCCTCGATGTTATAATAGAAATCTCAAATTTAATTCATAGCAACTTTTTAATAGTTGACAGCCCACGTTTTTGTTTAATTATCCCTCGACATTACTTCGTCAGCGAACGAGATCGCACGATCTCAATTATTTTTCTAATCAATTACTGTGGAACTTACGGTACAAGAAAATAATCGTGATCGGATTAGTAATATTTATCAAAAATGTATACATTTTATGAAATGTTTCTAAAAGAAAGAAATAATAATATGGGCCATAAAACTACTATCAAATTATTAGAAAGTTTATATCAGGTGATTCCTATGATTTTTGTATGAATAAAAATTCACTTATGACAACGAGTCATATATATATATATATATATACACCTGCGATTAATGTATTTATTCAACTCGGAATGTAGCAATAAGATAGGATCTTAATTAGACTATAAATAGAAATAATAAAAAACATATATTTCCAAGGTGTTGAATGTAGCCTGGATGGGTTCTAGAGCGAGCAGCTTGCGAATTTTCATTTAGGGGGAAAGAGGCGAATAATCTCGTGATAGTGGCCGCAGGTCGTAGAGCGATTCGACTTTCATCAGCTTCCGCATTGATTTTAGAGAGCAAACGAACGCGAGACTGCGGTGTCTCGCACCCGTCTCAGGTGTCGTTGCTGAACGGTGCGCATCGTAGCGCAAGGCCGTAAAGGCAAGCGTTATACTGTGCGTAGAACTCGTACGGATTGGGCACAGCACGAACGACTTTCACTTTCGCTAAGACTGACAACGGTAGGTTCAAAGCTGTCGCTGCGCATTAACTTGCGCTATATATAATTCGTACGTACGTCGATGAATCGTGAAAAAATTGTCTTATCGTTTTATTATCTTTTTCACGCTGAAGTTTATAGAGGAACGTAAACTTTGCTTCGATCGCAACTAACTACCCGCTGAAATTTGAGGCATCGCATCTCCGACCGGAGAACCAAAAGGTAAGTCTCTTTTTCTAACGTGTATAAGAATGAATCACCAATAAATTAATTGTTATAATTCTGTTGCAGTAAAGTACACGTGGAACTGGATACAGCGAAAAACGAGAAGAAATGAAGATGATGTCGGTGAGTGATTTTGTGCTGATAATTACACCAGGTTCGGACGCAATGGCGTTTTTATGATATTCGAACGAACCGATTTGAGTTTCTGCCGATACAGTATCGTTCGCAAAGCGTAGTTGTAAAAATTGTAATATCAAACTTATGATTATGATATTTTGTCCCCAGCATTAGTAGCGATCCATTGATTTTTATTGCAACGTGTAGACTTTTTTATTTATGTTTGCTCAACTTTATCTTTGGGACCGTACATTTGACTTTTAATTTAATTTAATTAATAATATTATTGTGTATATTTTTCAATATTTTATGTATTTAAATTTCATAATCGCAGATTTCTATGGGATTGTGCCTGACGGCAGTCGCGCTGGCCTACGATCCGAAGGACGATTCTCTCAAGGATATTCTACTTCCGGAGGGTCAGTTCGAAGCGTTCTATCAGAAGGGTTCCGAGAGCGACGATCAAAGCGCCGCCAGACCGGCTCATCTCCACGGATCCTTCAACAAGTTCAGAAACCCCGGTCTGGTCGGGGCGCCAAACAGCGCTGCCTACGGCTTCAGGTTCGACGGAAAGCGCCGCTTCAACTACGACTGAGTAAAAGTGAACTGCTTCAAGCGATCATTTTCAATCAATTCCGTTCGAAAACCAAATTCGAAGCGATATCGCATAGTACTCGGGAGAAGTGGAATTTGCGGGGAGGCGTTGGGCATTAGGTTTAAATAAATATATAAAGATATTGATCAGTCATAGACCGTATCAATATTCTCGTCCGCAATGAAATTGGTAAACACCAAGAAAAAATCTGCTTCCGGCGCACTTCCTACACAGCAATGTCGTTACAAATGTCGTTAGTAAATTATAATGACTAAGTGAATGTTGATTTTGCGAGACTCAATCTCAATAGAAATTAATGTGAAATAGCAAACTACACTGTACTCCGAAATAAACGCTTCGCACTTTTAGGCGTTCAGACTAATCGATCCATAGTTTCGTCTATCGAGATCCATCGCTGCATGGTTTTAATTTTATTCTTATTTAATTGTTTATCTTATCGTAAAGGATAACCGTGATGAATATGTCCCAGTCCTGATTGACACGTAAATCATATATATGGGACTGACCATATTCACAACTGTCACGCTAATTGTATACATTTAGATTAAGGTTGATTAACGTCACTCTTTAAATTACTGACATACCAATTGATAAATGGAAATTTCTAAGAAGCGGCGGCATAAAAACTTTTTTCAGTTTTGTTTGCCAAGTCGAGCTAGTGCAATTAAAATTCGATTAAAATCGTATACGTTACCCAACGCACCGTCGAAGCGGGTCTTGGCGAATCCCACGTTCGAGCGACTTCTTCGTTTCGTTTAACCGGTAAGTTGTCCTGACGTTCGGCTATCGCGAGTCACGTATCCCAAGAGGAAATAGCATTCGCGAGACGTGCATGGGTGGTAAATCGGATTAATTCCTTTGGAAATCCATTACAATTCGGTATCGAATACTCATCGAAAGAAGTGTAAATGGAACTCATGGGATGAAGTGTAAATGGATTTCCTTGGACATTAGGTTCAAATAAATCTACACAGGTATTGATCAGTCATAGGCAGTATCAATATCCCCGCCCACAATGAAATTACCCGCGGTAAGGTGAAACTCGCTTCCGGCGCACTTGCTATATAGCGATGTGTTAAAAATGTTATCGATAAATTATAACGAATGAGTAAACGTTGATATTGCGTGACCGAATCTCAACAGAAATTAATATGAAACAGCAAATTACATTATTATTATACAGTAACACTTCGCTTATTCGACTTTCGATCAATCGAGACTCCCCAGATAGACAAGCGCCACGAAATAGATCCAATGTGACGCAATGTTTGCAACATGTGCAGCATATGTTGCAAATGGTTGTCGTTTATCTGGGTCCGCATTATCCGAGATATTATATACCCAGATAGAAAAGTGACGGCACAGGATCCACTCGGTACTAGCCCGGGAACGCACGCCGTGCCAGTATAATGCAGACATGTATATCCGCGTGTGACGATATTGTGACGGTACGGCAGTTCGATACCAGAAATCTGCTTGCATGGTTACAGTTCGCCGTGGAGTTTTACAGCGAGCTGGAACGGTGCAAGCAGACTTCTGGTATCAAAACGGCGTGCCGTCACAATATCGTCACATGTGGACATACATGTCTGCATTGTGCCATCACGGCGTGCCGAATGTTACGGCACGCTTTTCTTACTGGGTACCTATATATGATGCACCTCTTTGAATTAAAAAAAAATTACTAACGAACCGATATATTTGAAACTTCATACGTGTAAAAAAAGAAATATATGCTTGGAAAGGTCGACCAAGGTGAAGGTTCGGACATTATGGAAATCGCGGATAAAACGCATAAAGCAGTAATGCCCGAGCGCGGAGTACTTATCCGACGTACGATAATGGAGAATGTAGAATCCGAGGTTCTACTGTATTCCGAAATAATCGCTTCGCACTTTTAACTGTGCAAACTAATCGCTCCGCAGTTTCATCTATCTAGGACCATCGCTCCATAGTTTTTGTTTGTCATTTTATTTTTTATCTCATCATAACTTTATCGATGTAGGATAAAACTGGTAGATATGTCCCAGCCCGGATTGACACTCGAGTCATGTATGGACTGCATCGTACTCACGGCTTTCACTCTAATATTATAGATTTAGATTAGCATCGATTAACGTCACGTCACGTAATTAAATTCATACTATGCTAAATAATAAATTAAAATTTTTAAGAACATTTGATACCAAACCTTTTTTCTCGCTTGCCAAATCGAGATATCGCAATTGAAAATCATATATGTTACCCAACGCACCGTCGGCTCGAATCTCGGCGGAACCCACGTTCGATCGACTTTTTCTTTTCAACCGATAACTTACCGTGACGCTCGGCTACCGCAAATCACATATTCCAAGAGGAAGTGGCTTTCCGGAGGCGTGCATGAGTGCTAGCTCTGATACAAATTTGCGGAGGGGGTTTTGGAAGCGAAAAGTTTCAAGGCCAATAAACTGGGTGCGGTGGACGACGGTTGTTTATCGAGCAGATATCACAGAACGCTCCAATAATCGTAGCGAGATCGGCTTATAATGAAGCACGGGTAAACAGTGCGAGTGTTCTCGTGTCCCGCGCGCAGCCTGCCTATATGATTAGGAGTCTGATCGAAGCGGCAAAAAAGATTAACGGGAGCAAAAAGCAAGGAACGGAATCGAATGCCGGAAAGCTGGATGTAGCTTCATCTCGGGGATAGTTAACGAGAGGCGAGTTTCTCCATCCTCTGGGGGGAGTTCGCGTCCGGCTGTGCCGTGGCCGTCGGCAGCTATGCGACTTATACATTGTGGCTTTTTCTTACTCCGTAATTAGGTCTGGATTCCGTCAAATGACAGAGTTTCACGTTTCGCGGTTTGACGAAAGAAACCGAAAGTGATAATATTAACTTTCAGGCCTCGCTCGTCGCTGCGCCGATAAAGCAGAACGTAAGAGAAAAACCCCACAGTGATAATACGTAGAAACTGACGGATACGGCGTACTTTGCTCCGAAGACGACGACCGCCAAGAGGAGGACGCATGGCATCGCTTGGCTTTTCACTGGCGGAGAATGTTGTACCGGTTTCGAGCGAGGTATGCTCGCGATGTTGTACCGTTCGGGTTCTATTAGGTATCAAACGAAGCAACGGAAGAAACAAGATAAAAAAAAAACGTTGAGGAAAACTGGCAATTAAACCGGAGAATCTTCAAGAGGGGAAAACGAATGACTCAAGTCAAGAGGTCGTGTCTGCCGCACGCCGCGTGTCCGTCACTTCGACGGCGCGCTATCCCGCGATTTACATCGGAAGTTCATGGTCAGTAAGAAGACACTTTTTTTATGGGGTGAAATTCAATGCTGCCGTCGGGAATCGATGCCGGCCCCGGGGCGACGCTGCCACAGGGAAGATGCGCGAAAGGTCGAATGCTACTGGACACTTTCCAACTTTCCACAGAATTTTAAGGCGCAATGTTTTCGAAAATTCTACCGATTTGGGGTTTCGATGAATTATCAAAAATTCTGAGAAACTTGTTACATTTTCTCGTAACCTTCTTTGCGGCTATTAAGTGGCATAGAAGTTTCCAACTTTTCATAGAATTGAAAGTTATCGAAAATTTTCCCGATTGAGAGTTTCGGAGAATTATCGAAAATTCTGAGAAACTTGTTACATTTTCTCTTTTCTCGCTGCGGCTGTTAAATGGCATGGAAGCAACGTTGCTTCAATGGTATAGTTGACAGGTGTCACTTTTTCTCAGATAGTTTATTTTCCGCGAAACAATTTTTCTTTAAATGCCTTCTGTTATATTATTGAATATATAATTATAATTATTATAAATATTTATACTATTATATTGCATTATCGGCTCGTTAGGGAAACAACTTTCTGCGAAACGTGACAACTGTCAATAATGTCGTTGGAGCAACGCTGCTAACTTCTATGCCTTGCTCTTACGCCGTTCGGAACGGTTATTAGACCTTCCTATCGACAGCGAGGAAAGAGAACATTTTATTGATCGATCACAGACAGTCGACACGCAGATGTGTTCTATATGCGTAAACATTTGTTCACCCTCGAGCTTTGTACGCCTCCTGGGTGCAGATGGGTCAACGCGTTACCTTGTGCCTTTTAGCGTCTCACTAATCTTCTTTCGGAAAAAAAATTTCACGACATCGATATTTTTCCTTTAAAAAAATCACTAAGTTTATTCACGCTTGTTTTGATCATCATTAAATATTTCTGACACAATTAACGTTGCAGCAGATCGAAGAAGCAGCTTTTGTTCAGAAGAAGAAAATTTAATAATACAATTCTTGAACGAGGAAGTTTCGAAACCGGTTGGAACTTTCTGTTCTATTTTCTTTTCTTCAGATTAATTTTTTGTTTCAAGGGCCGACGAACCGCGCTCGGTATACGATGTCAGTACGTATTACGGGCACCGATGTAGAAAGGGTTTCGGAATGAAAACGAGTTGCACGCAAATCGTGCGTACCGAGACGGAGGATCGTAGAGAGCCGCGAGCTGCTCCGTCCGAGGAAGCAACATCTAATCCGCATGAGTCAAGCCTTTAAAAGACGTGGGAATATGTCGTGCGACGACAGTCGCGCCGGTAATGCAACCAGCGAGTGAGCCCCAGTGTGGAATCGTGTACGCGACGAGATGAGGATCGTATGCCTGATAGCGGTGAGTGAACCAGAGAGCGGTATTAGATCGTCAGAAGAGATCGATGTCTCGAGTGAGGCTGACTTCGATAAAACGCCCGGAATTTTCGTAAACATAATTAAATACTCGAGTATCTAATAGAGATATAAATATTATAACCAATTCACTAATTAATTAAAGATAATGACTTCGATAAAGTGAGTGGAATTTTTGTATACATAATTAAACGCCTCGAGTATCTAATAGAGATATAAATTTTATAATTAATTCATTAATTCATTAATTAACGAAGAAAAAAATGAACAGTGCGTTTATAAAATATATAGTGTTGAGAAAAGCGGAAGCTCGGTTTATGAGCTTCGACACCGTGACAAGGAGAGACTTGCGGTGAACTTGTGACGATGCTGCGCCCGGCTTGGATAACATTTTTTGGTACCAGGAGTTTCGCACCAAACAATAGTCCGTCCAGCTTTGTGGAAGTCATTTCGAAATTATTGTGTTGAGGTCGTCGAAATTTGGGTGTTTACGCGTTTGGCGGGAATATTTTCTTCGTGACATTGAGAATAGAAAAAAAATGAAATACGGGCGGGTTTTCATTTTTTCTTGGTTTCTTGGAATTTATAAGAAAATATCATAAAATGTGTATACTGTGTTTGGGCATACATTTTTATGAAAAAACAAGCACAACATTGCTTGCCAACGACCGACGAAAGATAATCGACCATTGCCGGACTTTTTCCAATAAATGTATAATTTATGTGAGATGTGCGTGTACGGAAGAATACACTTAAGCGACCGCGTGCCCTAGTTTGCTTCTGCACGGTGTCAACCGGTCCTTGAAGTCCCTCAACTCCTTGAACAGTCCATGAATTCCGCATGTCCTTGAAAAGTCCTCTTTTCAAGGTTACATGCCCTTGAATTTTTGTTGTAAATCCATGACATTTTCATTCTTGGTTCTACGAAGGCGCTAAATTGAATATCCTATTTTCCATGCGACATTTTTCATAAACCTAAGCATCGATCAAAGTAATAAAAGTGCGATATTTTTGTGATTTACAGGTTGGTGCGTTCGTGCTGACGATAGCAGTAGCGGAGGGCGACGTGCCGAAGGGGTAGGCTTCATCAACAAAACCTTTCTAAAAAAAATCGATGTTTTCTTCACCCCTTGCATTCCCGTAGATTTTCCCCTCGAGCCACCTAAAAACAAATCTGAATCTGTCACCTTCGCTTCCCTCAGAACACCGCAGTATCATCAGCGAGTGACACGACCGATTATTCTGGAGCCGGTGAAAAGATACCATTCGAACGAGGAAGGCCCGCTGAATTGGTTGTTCAAAATGGTATCTCGGGTGATGGAGCCCCCGAAGAAAGTTTTGCCGACGATGATAGGACCGTTGAATCTGCCGGGAATGCCCGGACAGGTGTTCATAAGACAACACGAGCACACTTCGCCGTGGGGCTCGAATCACGTCGTGATTCGCATGATGACACGGGATCCGATCACCGGTCTGACGGTCCCGATGGACATTTCCGGCCTGGCTAACAATCGACTCGAGGATTCTTCCCGAAGATTCGTCAAGCCTTACAATTATCAGCCCACAAAACATTCTCCCGCACGGCCGAACAACATTGTCCAGCAGGGTTTCCTGCCTTCGTCAGTCACGCCCGCCTATCCTTCCTGGTCCGGTCAGTACCGTCAGCGTCCTCAGCAGTACTCGCAGCCGTACCCCAGGCCTCAGCGTCCTTCTTCGCCCAATGACTTTCGTTACGACAATTACGGCAAACACGCCGATCAGAGTTTCACGAAAGAACATACAGATAACTACCCTCATCAACGTCCCTTTTACGGCAATTACCAGCATTTCCAACCGAACTCTGGAATAGCGAATGCAGGACCGAACGGAGCCGGAACCTCGATCTCTTCGCCTTCCTTTTACCAGACGATCACTCAGCAAGACCTCAGAGATCACGATTATTCCAGCAACGAGTACAATGCTCACCGACTGAAGGACAACGTGCGGAACACGAATGGTAACGGGGTAAATTTTTACAACGATCAATCGGACTCATCGGGATCGGCCGAAACACCTTATCCAGATTATCCGTCGCCGCGGGGCGACGAGCTTCGATCGTCGGTTTCACCGAAATATGGGAACAACAGTCACGATATCGAAGACGATTCTGCCGATAATTTCCAAGGTTCGGCCCAGTACAGAACAGTGGTAAGAGCGGATAGAATGGTACCAGTCGCTGGGAACCATCGGATTAAGTTCGGAGCCTCGACGACCCGAACGAGAATGGCGAAGACGCAGGGTTCTCGGGGATCGAAGGATAACAGAGGTTTTCGATCAGCAGCCAAATTTGATTCGGAGGATGTGGGTGGTATCGAGGTGATCGCCGCGCCGAACTTGAAGATCGGCTGGGACAACGATAGCGGCAGAAGCGGGAAGAGTAAAGTACTCGGACGCAGTTCAGGCGGAAATCCAAGAGATTCCGACGACGGCCTCAATCACGGCGAGGATTCCATGAGTATGGGAAACGGAAGGAATCTGGCGCGCGGTGAATCCGCGGAACACGGTAACGAGCAGCCAGAGATGATAATCGAGAAACCTACGATCTCGAGGAGACTCCATTCGAGGATGTCTTCGTACAGTACCATCGACCGGTCCCGCAGGCGTCAGGGTAGTCGAAATAGCATTTCAACCACCGAATCTGAGGATCGTTCCAACGAGGAATCTTCCGAATCTCAGGATCGGTCCGACGAGGAATCTTCCGAACCTCTGGATCGCTTCAGCAAGAAATCCGTCGAATCTCTGGATCGTTCCAGCGAGGAACCTTCAGAATCTCCGGACCGTTCGAACGACGAATCATCCGAATCTTCGGGTCGTTTCGACGAACAATCTTCCGAAGTCGATCGCGTCGAAGCCCAAAAAAGCAGTTCAACTGAGAACAACAAAACGCCGGCTGAAAGTTCGGGCCGGGTCGGTAAAATCGAAAGGACGACGATGAGCAACGTGACCGCGGAGGTCGTCCAGAAAGTCGTGAAACTTACGGTGACGAATAGACGGCGCCTGCCGGAGAGAAGAAATCCGCGGATGATCAAAGCGATCTATCGGCGGAAACCAAGGACCGGCATTATAAAGAGCAGTCGGCAATCCGTGCTATCGAAGGATTCGAGCGAGGTCAAGAGTTCCTCGGAGTCTTCGACGGATAATTAATTGGCGAAATGAAAAACAAAAGATGTTAATTAATTGTACCTTGTCTGTTAATCTGTTAATTGTTGTCTATTTATGTTTAGGCTGTAAGTGTTGTTTGATATTTTGATAATAAATGTTTTGTTTTTGTTTTGTCATTGATCTTGTGGCATACGCGACGGGTTTGACTCGCGCGCGCGCGTTGACCTCGTTACGACCGATTCGATTGACTACCATATGGAGTTGATTAAATGGAACCTCGTTAATTCCAATTGACTGACAACCCGCTGAAGGGTGCTCGGTCAATCTCTCCTTTCCCTCGATACCGGAAAAGGAAGAAAAAAAAGAGGAGGGAACGACAAGATCTACGATCCCGAGAACTTCCAGTCTGTCACCTTTCACTTATTTGCGGGGTACCGCAGTGCTTGCCAAAGTCGCCGATCGGATCGATGCAGTAGCGGAGGGCAAAGAAAGGCCACTCTCGCGAATGGGAAATTGACCCTGGCCTTGTCGCTTGTGCAAGAAAGTATTTATAGAAGAAAATCACGATTTTACGGTAAATCAATTATTTTTGCGACCGGTCACTTACTTTATGAATAGATTTTTTATTACCAGTGATAAGACGGTAGAAAGCGCGATATCTTTTTTCCTATCGTAATTGTCATTTTAGATTTTTTTTTCATAACTGACAAGCGATGCGAAACGTATAGACGAAGAAGTGTCGGTACATAATATTATCGGACCCATGAACAACTGGCCATTATATTAGTACAATGGAAAATCATTACCATCACTTCTATGCATTCGTATAACGGTATTGTATCCCTTTAATTATGTCTTTCCAGATTCCTTGCCGCCAAATACGGAGTAAGTAATTCTCCGTTTTTTCTAAGTATTTGCACGAAGGCGTGAAATTTACGCAGGTGTTAATTGTCCGTGTCGAGCCCGGTATGGTTAAGCTCCAACTTCGACTTTTGCAAGAATTGTGCTACATCAACAATACCATTTTATAGAGCTCAGTCTCACACGCGAAAGAATTTCATCAGGTGCGTCCACGAACTGCGTTTGCGAACGTTCCGTACATACGGTAATTAGTAGTAGTAAAAAGGTATTTATTGACAGTAGCAGTTCATCATAACAATCTCCGATACAACTCTCTATTTATTGATACGTGGCTTATAATAAAACTGCCAATGGGCCATCGACCTGAGTCCTTCAGCCCTACAGTAATTATTATTATTTTTTTTTATATTTATTGTTCCAATTCCACCGTATACCGTGTCGGGTTTTTACGGAACCCCATCCCGATTCCCCCCTAAGCTACCTAACTTCCATTGCGTCCGTAGCCGACTTAGCTACACTGTACCGCATTTTCCAGGGACACTGGGAAACTACGGAAAACCCGTGCCGGTACAGACGGCCATATTGTACTGATCCACCAATATTTCTGCGCTTGAGTAAAGTGCAGAAACACCAAAGTCTCAGAAGAAAGCGCCTCCCGCTCAACGGTTGATGCGCCAGCTAGCG
>JAPYZD010000084.1:0-83529 GCA_030522725.1 Ichneumoninae sp. B BG-2022a
TTTGTATTGTGTTGCCTAGCTGACGCGATCCGCACAGCCGAAAAATCACTTCTGCACTCGTGAATCACATTTGGTTTCGGCGAATTGGTATTTTTGAAACTCAGCTATGAGGTGATTGCATGGTCATAAGGTGATGTCTATAATGTTGCTCACTTCATATCCGATGCGTCCGATCATGTGGAGCGTTCCGGGGCCGCTTCTTACTTTTGTCCCCGGTCTCCCCTACGTTACCGTCCACCAAGTACGATGTCGAATGCCCCGGAAACCTTATTAAGGTCACTGGAAGTCACATATTCGAGTGTTCTCTTCCCGGCTTCAAATACGTAAAATCTAACGATCGAAATATGTCATACTAGGTTCATAAATTTGTATAGAAGCTCGTCCAATCCTCAATTCCCTTAATCGTTCGAGCATACGATGTGGGTGCCGTTATTTATTCAAAGGAGTAAAAAGCGGGTAGTTACACGCCACTGATAGAGATCCTCGATCTCCATTGTTTAGTCCCAGACCAATATAAGCGCCCCCCCCCCCCCCCCCCCCCCCCCCCCCCCCCCCCCCCCCCCCCCCCCCCCCCCCCCCCCCCCCCCCGCGACGCGCTTCGACGACTTCGCATCCCCTGATCGCCACAAGGGATCTACGAGTGGAGAGCGAGCGAGGGAGGTAGAGAGACGGGTATAGATTGAGCAAAGTCCTTTCCATCGTTGGGTACAGCGATGCGAACCAAGGAATCGGCGAAACGAGGAAAACTTCAAACGCTTCGCAGATTAAACGCCTCGTCTACCGGATAAGGGTGCTTTCCTGAGTGAGAAGTGGATAGACCAGTGGACGCATATATAGGCAAAGCTGCTACCAGAGAGCGGGCCGATACATTCGACAATTTCCCCGCACCGGAATTCAATATGTGGTGTATGTCCGAGAAACCGCAGCCGACCCTGTTCTTGTTCCTCTCCGGATCCTCTTTCGCTTCTTACCAGCTAGTGGCCCATCCGTTTCGCCTTCGAGCTTCCGTGTCCTCCTCTTCGTTGACTTCGAGATGAAACTATAGAGGTACGCTTTTGTTCGGGAGCAAACGCCGGCTAGCCAAACGCTCCGAGGCCTCAGTCGGGGATGGGAAAACTACCCTTATCGATTCAAGATTGAATTACGCTCTGGCGAGTCCGCAGAGTAGCCTGGTCCTTTCGCGACGAAGAGTATTAATTTCGTTTTTTGTTTTTTTTTTTTGGTTTTTAGGGATGTCAAAGAATATTCATGCAGATCAACGAATCTTAGGGACAGGTTCACATTATTTAAATACTATTGTTTTTTTTTGTTTTACAGATATCAAAGACGTTTTTATGTAGTTGGATGAATCTTAGGGAGAGGTCCGAATGATTGAAGTACAATTTTTAATCATTTTTTTCGCAGTATATAAAACAGGAAGTTTCCTCTTAAACGGAGGACTTCCGTTTTGCCTCGGTGTGCTTCCCCGCTCGACTGTGATGATTGTCCAAAAATCTATCAAGATCAATGACTCAAGAATTGAAAACTTGATTAATTTTGTTGCATCTCCGTTAACGAGCGATCCGAGGTATTGTTATGAAATTCGTGTGTTACAAGTTCGAATCGATCTCGAAACGCCATCCCATTACATAGTCGATCGCGTGCCTAGGTATTCCGTTTGCCGTTGCACAAACATTGGTGATCACGCTCGTTATAGTTGTGGCAAAAACGTTTACATGCCGTGAATCATTTCCTTTCAGGCTTTAATGCGTTTAACACGGTGGACATTTATCAATGAGAATCCTTCAATCATTTCGACGCTATCCTTGGATAATTAATCAATCTCGCAATCGCGCGTGCCTTCCAATTATCGATATACCGTCAAAGGTTATTGCCAATAATTGATCTTCGCATACGATTCAGGAACAAAATTGTTTTTAAATTAGCGTGCGATTAAAAAAATTATTATTCGCACCATAGATTTGTGACTCTACTGTAATGAAAAACAATTTTCCTCCAATAAAAAATTTCACAGCCACCGTGCGTACAAGTTTTTCTCGTCTCGCCGCTCGAATTTTCATTTACGTTTCGCCGCAGCAAACTACACTTCGAGAACTAAAAAAAAGAGAGTTAACTTAATACGAAGGGTAGCAATTTGGGCCAAGTGGTCGGAGAGGAAGAAGTTGACGATAGTTCGGGATGATTTCGAAAATGGTTGCGCCCCAAAGTAGTCATCCTCTTGGCGTGTAACATCGTCTTCGTTCTCGTCGTTCCACAGCGGGGGCTTCTCGCGTATCGTGGCCCAACTTGGTTAACTATCGTCACCGCTGTACTTCCGACCGGCACTATGCTACGACTTTATCGACCCGCCCACACCTCCGCCCGCCGGGCCGTCCTATAACGGTGGAACATCCTTGTACCGACCTCGTGTATACATATACGTACAAACAAGATGTATACATACGAAAACGATTCGAAACATAAACGCACATAGCCATGGATACAAGTGCATGTAGTCGGTGTGAATACACCGGTGGACCTATACACACGTGTTGTACGCTGGGTGGTAATAACACAGAGCTTCCGGAGGTACGGGATCGGTAATTGCACGTAGACCGAGGCGGGATTGGGGATCCCGGGGTCTGAGGCGTTACAAGATAATTCAGAAAGTTCCTCGTTCCATCCTGCGCGACGAAGCCTCTGTGTGGTAGTGTGTACGTGTGGTTACGCTATAGCGCTACAGCGTCTTGGTCGTCCGAGGGAGATCCTCAGCTGTACGACGAGACCCGGAAGAGAGGGGAAGGGCTGGCCGAGTCGCGAACGACCGAGCGTTATCTGGAAAACCGGAAGTACCAAAGGGGCTGCAGTGAAAGAGAAATACGTCCGAGTTCTCCTCGATTACACTTATATCTATACATATGCCATATCTATGGAATAATGGAAAAGAGCTTGCGTGGGGGGGAAATTGTAGTTGGAGTTATCGGAAACTGGTCCGGTCGAGAAAACGATGGAGCCGTTACATTCGTCCCGCAAACTCGACACTGCCCTCGGCGAGGTAACACACACCGATGAATAAAGGGTTGCCGTAAGTGACGAATTTCATTGTACGAACGGTCAAACGGTAAGGATCGTAATGCAATAACGAATTTATCCTGTCGCTTGTCGGAAGGGTTGAAAGGCTCATGAGGGCAGACCGTACGTGGATCGTTAAGGGGGATGATTGAGACCTTTGGGACCTGTAGCCTTTCCCGCCTCCCCGTCCTCTGTGTCTGTCCTCTCGACGTGCGTAATTACAATGCACGCATTGTTCGCGAGAAGGAGGCGGGGGAGGAGACTGTGTGCGTTACGGGTAGAGAGACCGAGGCTGTGGCAGAAGCGAAGCAACGGTGGTGTTCGAGGGACTGAACAAGCTATACAGGAACACCGCAACGCGGACACGAAACTCTGTCGATCTCCCTCCGGAGCGCAACCTCGGAGCCCCGCTCGGCCACAGTGCAAGCCCGCGGAGGCTCAGTCGATCGGACGCGACATGCCGCAGCTCTCTCTACTATGTAACCCTGTAATGATACGTTAATATCCCCGGGGCAGTCTATCACCGCCCACTATTGCGCGTACGAAAACGCCTCATCGAAGCCCTCTATGCTGACTGGAATATATTGCGCGAGGTTAGAGAGTCGTTGACCGTCTAACGATCGCTATTATTATCATTATCATTATTATTATTATTATTATTATTAATTTTTAAGATTTGTCTTCCTTCCATTTAGCGAATGCCCGAATTGATGATAGCACAATGACAAAATCTAGATCCTCGTCAGATTAGGAGTCTGGACGAGAAGGGTTAAAAGTGATACGTCATTGTGCGCTAAAGTTCAGCGAACTAAACGCTGTTTCGGGCTGTGTATCGAAGTTACCGCGGGTGTCAGTGTGGCTTTACGCGTACTCCGATGTTAACCGGTAAACGTCAGGGAGAGTCTCTCGATACATATTCCGTAGGTCGGTCTACGTTGTGTTGTCTATCGACGAAGCATTATCGCCACAGGGTACACGCTGCAAGTTTAATGCAATACTCTTGGGCGCTCGCGGTGTTGCATGCTGGCCGAATCTCACTACCCCCGGTTACCCCCAGTCGTGTTTTCGTTTACACTTGGATATGTATAACTGTATCTCGTAGGTATATACATGTCGGGCGATGAGAAACGGAAGGGCGTATGCCAGTGTGTTTTACGTACGAAGAAGGTTTCGGGCACGCCCTTCTGCTTCTGGAATGGTCGATACACCGCTGACTTGCCTCCTGGTCCTCCCGGGGCAACCGACGAGGGCTCAAAAGGGGTACAAAGCCCTTGGATGGTTCGGGGATACGGGGATGCGCCGGAATGGTCGGAGGGAAGGGTTTTGGGGCCACCTGGGAAAGCACATTAGCGTTAAGCTTCGCGGGCCCGCACCGCGAAATGTTTCCCTCTACCCCTTTCTATACTGGAATATACACTCTCCCTCGAAACAGCTACTACTACTACGACTGAGGCTGATGGTGCTGCTGCCATCACTTGCCTCGTCTTCCGCTCACCGTCTCTTAATAGAAGCTTCACCGAGACTGGGGAAAGATAAATATTTCGTCGAAAACTGGATCTCGCGTTTTAGTGTGCTTCCATAGCTTCGGGCCACTTCCATAGCTTCGAGAAGGGTGCCATAGATTTGTTAATTTTTTGTTGTTGTATACTCACAACGTTTGCGTGTTACTGAGACGTTTGAATGATGTTTTTTTGTCGACTTACCTGTAACAGAAAAATTGAAAAAGATCGTTAGTTTACATATTTTATCGACAAGATTCAGAAACAATTTTATTGCTTATTTCTTGAACTTTTGTTCGGTTGAAAAGAATTCTTCGACTAGTCTCTCTTTGGCTCCATGTTCGCTCTACAAACCCGCGTCTACAGCGTTGAAATATCGTACATGGCCCTCTTGTCGCCCGACAGGATCGAAGGAGCAGCTTTATCCCATAAAGACCGAACGACAGAGAGTACGACGCAGAAAAATAAAAATAAAAAAAGGGTTTCGATGCTTTCGAGAGGCAAAGAGCGTAGCTTCATGTAGAAAGAAAGACACAAAGTATTCCAGAGGAGATTCAGTAGAGGGCCTCCTCGAGAGAACCCTCGGATATGTGCGCTCCCTCTCACTACGGGTATATCTTCGAGTGTACGTACCTTACGCGCGCCCGCGGAACCGCCCGCTCGTGTAAGCCGTGTCACGTCGTACCCGAGAATGCAATTTCGTGCATTCGTGGGCGACGAGGCGCGAGCCTCGTTCCGCATGCACTTTATGCATCGCGGTGCATAATCCGCCGACCAGGCGCGCCGGTTTCGCTCCCCTCCCTTCTATCGCGCACTCTCCCTCCCTGTGTTGTACCGTCGTATCACCTATCTGCTATATCTGTAGATATACATAGGGAACGGTGGGACAAAATGGACACCCAGGGTAAAATGGACTGGTTCTGAAATATGCCGATAGTCATCTAATCTTCCCTAACTCTTAAAAAATCAGGTCTTAAAAAAATGGTCGCCAATCGAAAACGATCCCAAAATCATTTCAGATCACTCAAGTAGAAAGCGATATCTCCGAGTACATTTTCTTAACTTCATTACATTCGATCGGACCTATTGTTTTTTTTTTTTACATTTTGTCCGGTACAATATTGCAATTTTAAGAATTAACCTTTCGTCTAGAAAACAATCAAGACACTGCCTGCGAGACGTGCATTTTCCAACATTGAAATTTATCAATTTTGGCTATAATTTTACGAAAGTCCATTTTGTTCTAGTCATTGTTATAATAATATACCAAAATGAGTGTAGCAGTTGTAAGGTTAAAATATGGTGTGTAAATCGATAAAAGTACTTGAATCGCTTAGTCGGTTCATGTTGCCCCTTATCCCCTCCAATGTGCATCTGTACTAGACATACCGTGAGTGAATACAAGTATCACCCACAAGTCTGGCTTTTGAGAATCGTTCGCTCGGATAGAACGGCGCGACACCGATCGCCCGACTTGGATTCTTTATAGCGACTCCCTTTGGTCTTCCTCTTCCTCTTCCTCCTCTTCTTCAAGGGACCAAAGGATAAAAGAAGACTCGCTCGAATTTCGAAGTGTTATTTTCCTCGCGCGCTCCGTCGTCTGTGCTATGAACACCAGAAGCACCGTCACTCTTTTATTTTGTCTCCGCCAGGAAACACTGAACCGGGAGTGTTATTCACATCGGTTTTATTCCATTCCGAGAGATGCAGAGAGAAAGAGAATTCGAAGGACGAGATTCATGGGGGCGACGATTCGTGAGTTTAATCATTCAACGATATAGATGTCGAAGAGGATTTATCGAGCATAGAATTTCTGGATAGGGATTTTACTTATTCATGACCATATACCATGTACGGATGTTCAATAATATCGTTTACGGTCATTGTCAGTTAAAAAATCAATTCTTTTTGGAATATAAAAAAAGAAATTGAGTTTCGCAATTATACCCTTGAACATTGAAAAAAATTCTTTAAAAAACTATAAGAATATTTTTCTACGTCTATTCTTTAGAATCATGCACTAAAAATGTATTTCTCGCCCATCGCAATAACAAAAACCTAAAGCATAGATACAAATAAATATATAAGATTTTATCGCTCTTTGTATTTCAGATATGTAATACCCGCTATTCACATTTAGTTTGAAGAACTAGTAAAAATATCGTTTCTTTCGTCTACATTAGAGATTTAACAAAACGATATACTGACAATCAGATCCTCGTTGCGCGGCGTCAACAGCCATTTAAACTAAAATCCTCTTTGGGCGATTATATCGTCGATCCTCGTGGTACGTTTGGTTCGTGGTTTATCGTGTAGTATAGGAATTGTTCGTTGAAACGAGAAGCAGAAGCGCGGGCTATTTCATAGAGGTGAATTATATAGTACGGTGGAATAGTATACAGAAGAGGTAGCGACGAGCTCGTCGAAGCGAACGCCAGCAGAGCCCACTCGAAATATGATCGAGTAGGGATGAAGCGGCGCCTCGATGCTCCTATTTTAATTTCGTCGATATACTATTCTATTATATATATATATATATATATATATATATAACGTAGAAATGGTTCGATCGTGCACAGAGTACATACTTCCATACATATTACCTACTACGCGATATCGACTAACCGGTTCCGATTTTAATCGGCCAATTCTCGTCGCAAATTCGATCCCCTACCCGCTGCTCTCCCGTAGATAAATAAACATAGACGTCCGACCGCATGCACCGTATACAGGATAACTTCAGAGAGAGATAGAGACTTAATTGTAAAACGGAAGTCTGAATATCGATCCCAAGTGGATGAAACAACCAGTACGAAGGACCGGAGGGGGCTGCAAGGCGAAATCGGAGCCTCCCCCACGGTGCACTGAAGCTCGTAATAATAATTCTACGTTCCTTCATCTTAACCCCCCTTCTACCTCTCCTCTTTGAGGCAAAGTGTACAACGAATACCAGAAAAAAGAACAATGTTGAATAATACGAAAAAAAAAAAAAAAATTAAAAGCGTATATATACTGCAATGAAGAATAAGTCGAGGCAGAATGAAAGTTGATGGAAAAAAGAATAAGAAAAGTAAGACGAGATGACACTGCACGGCGAAGGTTTTAAAAAAGTTTTGCCGCACGTAGAGGCGAGCGTTATTAGTTACCCGATCGTCGTACCCTTAGTGTCTTCTTTTTTCTCGCAAACCGGAAGTTCCTTGGAATCTTGCGCTATCGTCGAATACACCCGGCCCTCAAAGTTTTGCCTTCCCTTCGATAAAGAGGAGGCTGTGTGCTCGGGGTTCGGAAAAAAAGAAAAATGAAGGGAAAAAAAAGCCGCCGGAATATCGACGGGGAATATCGTAAGCGATTTCCCCCGCAACCAGTACAGCGGCTGGAGTAGCGGAAGGTATAGATCCACGGGAATTGAATCTCCGATCGAGATGGTTTAGTTCTTTTTTTTTCAAGGAGCTGTCCCTCGCACAACCTCGCCGTGCCTGCAGTGCCTCGCAGGAAAATCCGCTGCAAATTCGCGGGATATACATTCCCGATGGAATAATTTTTAACGAATTATGTCCGAAAAGTTCGACCGTGATATCCTCAAGTTTTTTTTCCGTACATCCCCTGTGAATTTGGATTCCATTCGATCTTTCTTTTCATGCAAATTCTCGGAACTCGATATCCAACCTCCAGCTATCGGTGCAGATATTTTTTTTGTTCGTTTTTTTGCGCCAAGTTCTCGGTGACGATAACGAAAGGACAGATCGAATAAGGTGGAGGCTGAAGTGATGGTTATCGAAAGGGTAGTCGAAAAAGAAAAATAATAAAAAATGAACTACCGTCGGGGTCGCCGATCGGACGGTCGTGTCTAGCTGTCGAAAGCTCTCCACGATACGGCGAACAGCAGCAGCAATCAGCGTTAAATTTATATGGAAATTCGATAACTCTCTCTCGTTTGAAGCCGTGGCGTATGTTGTACGTATAGCAGTCAGGGAAGCCTCGCGGTAACGATCGTAGCTTCCGGACGAATGAAGAATTAAACGAAACGAGTGCAGCACATAAAAAAAATAATAATAGTAATAATAAAAATAACCTAAAATCTATGTACAGCGCATCGGATGTAGACATATAGATTTTATCTGTATCCGCCAAACTCGGTACAGTCGATTTGCTTAATGGACAATCAACGAACTGCTACATGCTGCCGCTGCATCAGTGTGTTAACGCGTCTGTCCAATAACAATGAGAATTCTGCTGGACGTGACTGTTTCGAGTGTGAACGATAAATGCTGTCTCTTTCTTTCTCGGCGCCGCTGGCGCTCTATAGCATGTGCTCGATCGCCTCTGCATCATCGCCCAGAGCCACGATAGTTTGGAAAAAAATATAAACAGATAAATAAAAAATAACAAAAAAGAAATCAGGTCGAAAGAGCAATGTGCGAATGAGAAGAGAAATCGAGGGAAAAAAGTGTACGGCTGATCAACGCGAGCGTTTGTGTCCTCTCGATTAACAGAGCTTCAGTCTGACGGATCGATTGAAGCTAAAATCGCGTACGTGCTTTTCGCGATATACAGAATTTTCTCTGGAACTGGAAATGGGTTTCCGTGTATTTGGACTTGAACAGTGACGTATTGAGGACAGGGAGGTTAATTTTAAAAACGATTACCGTCAAGCATTATTGTTAGATACATTTCCTGTAGTATCGTACTTTTAATAGGTTTTTTATACGAGAAAACTTGTATGTTTTTTCAATATATTCCATACACACAGATATATTTTCGATGTATACCACACGTACTGTGTTTTGCCTTTTGGGATAGTTTACTACCGCAGGTGTTTCCCGCTTGACACTTTATCTCTCAGTGATCACAGTCAGTTTACTCGGCCGTCTATAAGGAACATTAACCGAATCTCTAATATAAAGTATATCATTATACGATAGTCGGGAGATCCATTCGCGCCCTCGCGTACCGCGTTCGCACGCGGGTGGGCGAAGGGAGGGGGGGAGCTTACACGCGGTCGCGGATACCGGAAACCCTCGGGGGCCTTTGTCTCTTTGCCCGGTAGCATTATTAACGGGAGGCAACCAGAGAAGGAGAACCCCTTTGTCGCATCGTCGTAGTCCTCTCCCGTCGACGTTATCGCGTACCAGGCCATTGTTATCATCGCTATTATAATCATCCACCCCCTCGAGCGGAAGACCCGACGAATACATGTATAAACGACGCCCAGATTCTTATACTCGAGCGTCGCTAACAGAAGAAATATAAAATAAAAAAATTACGGGAGGGACGAAGAAAAAAAAAGACAAAAATCCCTCTACCGTTTTCAAATAGCCTCGGAAATGATGGCGGGCAGCCGGGGAGAGGAAGAGACAGCGGCCAGGGCCCTGGAAAAATGTTCTCGAAGAATTCAGAATTCTTGCGGTCCGTGCGGGAGTCCGTGAGGTGGTTTCAACGTCGCCCCAGACACCATTAATGGCTCTCGCACGCTTCCCTCCTCTTCTTTGCACTTCGTGTTCCTCCGACCACTCCCCTCCCCCACTATATTGGAATCTTTCCACGAGCACGGCGAGCCCCTTTTTCAGCTACGTTCTTATTTTTACTTTTTTTTACTGCTGAGATATTGAGGTTCTTGCCTAAGATGATGCGAAGCAGTCTACCGCCCAGCCGCACAGCGGTCGGTCGGTAACCCGCGGTTTTCCTACTTTTTTCGAAACTTGATATTTTTAAGAAAAGCGGATACTTGCAGTCCACTAATAGACCAGTGAAAATCTAATTTGGTTAAGTCGAAAATATTGACTAACGCAAATTAGATTTTTAAAATAACAAATTTGGAGATCATGGCCCAGGTGCTCTGTTTATTACGACTATTAAGTGACTTGTTAGCGACCGTACTATTTAAAAGGTTCTTTAGTGGCCACCTTTTGCTCGCTCTGCCCCAGCGTTGGAACGTATCGAGATAATAATTTCATGTAATGAGATTTTTTCCATACAATATGATACTTGGATCTTTTGACGGAGCAAATAGCGTGGTAACAATTGTTGTCTAAAATATAACTCGACTCGCTGTTGAGTCAACATTTCTGTATTCTTCAGCATTCATCGACTAACGAGGGAAACTTGGAGGTTGAAACTTGAAGGGTTTTTCATTGGGAGTTTACAAACGAGGAGTTTTGCTGTTATAGACGATGAAGGGAATATAAGGTACCGGAGGTACGAAGACGAGAGTGGAAAGCGAGTACACAATAGAGGCAAGGGGCTGCTTGGAGAATATAAGCGAGGGAGATTTTTTTTCGAGCGGAGTGCAATGCGGCAAGAAAACGACTGAGCGGAGCAGCGAAGGACTATTCAATTTTCCAAATTGATATATCTAGACATGGCGAATATGTATATATATAGATACAAGAAAAAAATGAAAAGGGAGGGATAAATGAACGAGAAAAAAATGTATGTAGGGAAGAGTCAAAAAAGGAGAGGACAAGCAGAGGAAGAGAAAACTAACGGAACTAAATTTAACGAGGTACTGCCTGGTAGATAAAGCTAAAGGGGAAAAAACGAAAAAAAAAGTACAAGCCCGGGCTCGCGCTTTTTCACCTCTCAGTACGAGTCTCAGGCTGGATTGTGTTTACCGTGAGAAAATGTAATTCTACCGGTTATTACTCGTACAAACATGAGGCAAGAAAAGTGCTCGCGGCGCGAAAGCTCTTCAACGATTAATGGCGTGAAATTTATTGGTACGTTGGACCCTCCTTTATTTTTCTTTTAAATCTCTTTTGCCGATAATTCTTTAGCGAGGTTTGTTTCTTCGGGGAACACAAAATTATCGTGATGTTATTATTGATTTACCGACCCCGTTTTTTCTCTGTCAGTAAAATCTGACAGAGAAACCAGACATTTTTAAACACGACAGCGACATCATGTTAGGGAACTTTTTCCACCACATTTAGTGGACACCCTGAAGAACCAAAAAGGTGCAATATCCTATCAGCAAATTTTGTCGTATTAGTTTGCTTGCATTTATCACGTTTTCTCTAGGGGAGAGCGGAGTAAAATGGGGCAAAAGGGAACAGTGAGGGCAAAATTCAATTGTCCAATAATTTTTGGATGCGGCATTTTGACCCGACGATACATCAGAATTTTCAACCCCGTTTTGTCCCACAGACCACCATCGCCACCATCCAAAAGTTAGTGGAAAAGTGCGTTTTGTCTCATTATCCCGTTGTTCCCCGCTGATCCCCCCTTTCGGTAAAGCTTGGAGAGTTCTTATTGTGGTCGAGATAAAAGCAAAGTTAATTTACGAATCCATGCGCGCGAACCAACATAACCGCTAGTGTAAGTATGTATGTATGTATGCATGAATGTATGTATGTGTATATGTATATACATTATATATATAAACATTTATATATAGATGAGAATGGGATGACCTGGGGTCCCCTCATTACCGGCAGCAGGAAGAAGACCTCAAACTGCCTCACCGCCTTAAAATTTGACTCCGGGTATTAACTTTTGACGTATGCGAGAGGAGTAAATTCCCACCATGACTATCGAGAAGACTCACTCGCTCATTGGTAAAAAAAAAAAAAAAAAAATCGGAGAAAAATCGCGGATGATTTTTCTCCGATTTTTTCTCCGAGAACACACATGAAAGGTTGATCCAAACAAATGTAGTTGGCTCAATGACGATTTAGGTGGTGTAACCACAGACAGGTTGAGTTAACAACATAAGGTTGGCTCAACCTCTCCGCGAAACTTATTGTGAACTTGAATCAATAGAGCTCATAGAGGCTGAGCCAACCTCGATGAGGTTGATTGATGTTGATTCAACCTCAATGAGGTCGATTTGTTCAAGTTCATCATCAGTTTCGCCATATTCAACCTCACCGAGAGGTTGAGTCAAGTTTATGTCGTTAACCCAACCTCTCGGTGGTTGAGTCACCTAAAACGTCATTGAACCAACCATGTTCGGTTTGGTCAAGCACTCATGTATGTTCGCTACATCCCCTCAGTATAGAGATCGATTAACTAACAGTATTTCCGCGTTCAAACAGGAGCCATGCTCTACCTTAATAGGATAAGGTATTATCCGGTCACTGAGTAAAATCCGTTCGGGACCTTCCACCGTCAGAAGCCCCGGCACTGTGCTTGAACGTCTAATCATGACGCGACGATAAATAAGTAGATCTTTTGGTTTTACCCCTCGGCGGGAACCTTAACTTCGCGGACTCTCCGGGGAAAAATAACGAACTTCGTTCTCACGTATCCGATATGAATCCGGGATTACACGCTAGTTAATCCGAGGCGATAAGTAAGTTCACATATCAGAGGCCACTCGGGCAAGTTCATTATGCAAAGTACCCGAGGCTAAGTAGCGTTATGCTTTGCGCGCCTAAGCAACATCCGACAAGTAGGCAGTAGCGTAACGTTTTAATACGAAAAAAAAATTATCCGCTACCCATCAGCGGGTATGTACGCGTTTCAATACATTTATATTGTTTTATTTTATTTTTGTATATATTCTAATACCGACTTAAATTGGGTATACAGCTCCACACGGTACTTCTGCGCCAGGCAGGCCGTGTGAATACTTCGAGGAAATATTCAAACTTCCGCCGGTCGTTAAAAACCGTGCGTTTAAATTAGAGATTAAGCGTAACGTCGAGCGTAAGCTTTTATCGCTCATTACGTCGACGATTGTATTGTGTAACTTATTGTAAAAGTCGTGTTATTCATCAAGTATGACTTCCTTCCAAACTGAACTCCTAACATCAATTTTATATCCTATACACTCAAATCCTGAATTAAATAATTAAAAAAATAATTTCCAAATTCCTTTTGGAAATTATTCCCCCACTTCCCAAGGGACAGAATTCAATCTTTTGACTCAACGAGGATGAAGAGTCAAGCACTTGTCCACAAGAACGTAAATTAACTTGAATAAACATCCGAAAACTTGTCGAAAATTCGCAATCCATTTTTCTTCTATTAAATTCATTCAATACTCTTTTATAGGCTGTCCAAAGTTACCCCAGAGCACGAACCTACGTCCGATCAGCACTTTATTTTTGTTTTTGTTCACTCGCATGACGATAATTAAACAAGCATAAATTCGGAATTCGTACTATAGTCGACACGATGCCTCCAATAACATTCGACGTGCGCTCTCTTAAGATAGCTCCAATTTAGGAAACGTTTCAACATATATATATATTGTAATGAAACAGTGACCGGTCCTTAGAAAATATCAAAATCCTCGGCACATCGCCATCGCCCTTACCGGCCCGCCACCGTGCGCGACTCCGAGTCGCTCGCCAGAGCTCATGTCGCGCCTACCTTCACGCGAAAAGCGAGTACACAATCAAAACGGAAAAGACATTGCAGCGTCCGTTTGAATTTAAAACTTAAGGAATTTTCATCGTTGCACCTTCGTGATCAATCGTATGGTCCATGACGCGGTTAACGGGACTACGGAACGCGGTTGTGAGTCCGCTGGCCTATATAAGCCCGAGCAACCGTGCCGCGCCACACTTTATCTTTCCGACGACCAACCAACACTCCTTGTGGAAGCGAACCCCAGCTAGCTCTGGCCCTCTGGAAGAGCTCATTCTCCCCGTAATTAATTCTCCGAATTTCTGTTAAGGGATAGCCCAACTCGATACATAGTTAATTTCTAATTTAATTCGGGTCTCTTGAGCGAGCCGAGCTCCTCTCGAGTCATAGCCCAAGGCTCGACCATACGTAGAGCTGTATAGGGAAGATAAAATTTATACAATGCGAAATTGCCAACGAGATAAATCCCTGCGTGTACACTCAGAATTTAGATTATAATTATTGCATACAACTTCATCGTGCGAAGAAGCGCCGTATAGCAATAAACAAATTGTAATCGACCTCGGACAAGCAGCTTGCCGCTTGTTCGTGCTCTGGGGCAAGCAGCTTTCAGCTTGTCGAAATCAAAGCCGTGGTCGTCATTCCGCGCCCATTGCCGCCGCTGAACGACGAATGTTTGAAAATTCATAAATGTATATGAAGTTTTATGCATATACAGTCTATGGAATTTCATTGACACGTATGTAAGAATATTGCGTTACCGGTATATTAAAAACAATATTATTTACATAATATTTGTAATAATAACATCATTTTCACATATGGATGTCTTAATTTTCAATGGCATCACCGGTAATTTTAATATACAGGTATTGCATTTAAGAGTAAATTATAAACATTCAAATACAATGTATATGAATTCTAATTTCATATATCGAGGTTATATATTTCGAATAACGTTGTATCTTCTTTGTATCATCTTGTACGTTTTCGCCATCCTAGTATCCCCGCCGCCGGTCAAAATGAATAAAACTTGCAACTCGTCGCATCCTTGAGCCGGGACGGCTCCAGTTGTCGAGCTGTCGAATCTTGCTAGTAGAGTTACAAAGTAATCCAGAACTTATTCTGTTTGGTTGAGGCGAATCGACAGGAATTCGCGACGTTACTAGACACCATCTTAGAACCGTCTATCGTGGGCTGGTGCTACCCGTAGTAGTAACGAGTCACGATAAATGCAAGATAAGGAAACGTCATATGCGTAACATCATTGTGAGACACTAAAAACAGAATCCGCACTATATAGCACCGGTCACTAAACCCAAAGATTCCCCAAGCTATTTCACGTCTCTCAAAACAACCATAACTCGTCATCGTCTCTGGAAGTTGTAAGTGAACGAGCCAAGCTTTTTCCTCATCCTAATTAAAAATCAACTAATTAAAAACCTACTCCATAGACTGCCCAGTGCACGAACGCACGTTCGTTTAAAATTTACCGAAGGATCGCAACTCCGATACATCGCGCGGTCTCCCTCCAAAGACGGACTTCCGACAAAATTACAATATATATATTACGAATTTTTGCCCAACCAACCTTTCAATTCAAACAACAAACATTCGCGAAGTGTCCCCAGTTTAGATTTCAATTGCCGAGGTGCAAAACGGAAAGATCAGAGAAGAACACCCCCCTCCCAAATAATGGAATTGGAGCATTGCGCGTGCCTGCCTGAGCAATGAAGAGGGAACGGGGAGAAAAAATTCAAAACCGCTCTCGATGCTCTTTCATTTGCGGGAGTCCCGTGCGGTCGGATTCGGTAGCACGCAGCTTGTCCATGTGATAAAAAAAAGCTCGTGTGGGAAAAGAAAAAGAAATAAAAATAGGAATAAAAAAGCAATAGATGGGGTAGACGGGTGTGTTTTCCGATGCGAATAGAAGAGAAGTTGGCTTTGAGCCGATTCGAATCGAACCGTAAACGCGTCCGCTCGTTTTCACTCGTCTCTGAACCAGTATATAAAAACTCGCTGCTGCTCCCACTACCGCTGCACCTGCTGCCGTTTTCAGGTAGTATATTTTGATTTTCACCCCTTCCCTCCCTTCAACGATCACCGAGCTTTGCTATTGCTACAGTCGAAGCTCACCTTTCCGCACCCCCCTCTCCCCCCCCCCCTCCACCCCTCCAAACTCCTCTCGCATCCCTTCTCATCGGGACCTCTACTCTACCAGAAACGTCATCCTCTCTCCTGGTGACCCCCGTTGCCAAGGGAAGCTTCCTGGGCGAGTTTATTGCGAGCGAAGCCCACAGCAACAAACTTTAATTGACTATCTCTCGTCGACGACGCAAGAGACCGATGTAATCGTGACGATTTTTCTTTTTTTCCCTAACGAATCGTCTCTGACCTCCATACACCGCTGATAAATTTCAAGCGTTTTTGTACTTTTTTTCCGTCCTTTATCTTCCAATAGCGTCGTCATTTGATCAGTCGATTGCGATATCTTCGTTGATATTCCACGTACAAATTTATTCGCTATGCTAAAACCGTGCTATTCAAATGAAGCCAAGAGTAGCTCGGACTCTGTGATACGTTTCTTTTTTTATCTTTTGAGGCTTGATTCGAAGCGAGGCTCTGCCGCAGCTCCTGCTTCTACACTCACGACTCACCCACACAAACCTTTCTACTGTTTTTTGTATTTTTTTCACGTTCTACAAATTGGACGCTCTTTTCATCTCTCTTTTGCTTTTGTTTTATCTTTCTATGTATTTTTTTGTTTATTTTTTTTTTATAAAAAAAATCTACCATCGAATCTACGCGGTGCCATCCGACGTTCCGATAGTCCCATCTTGACCCGCCAATCAAGCCGGTGTACACCGACAGAAATACGGTTCGACCATCCTTCTCGCCTTCCTCCCCCCAATCAATTTCGTATTCAACCACACTGCCGCGCTTTTTCACTCTTTGTTTTATCCCTCTACGGATCGCGCGTAACTTTTTTCAAGATTCCTTTTTTTCCCCGTACTTTCCATTAATGCATAGATAACTATATGGCATATAGATAACCATATGGCCAGGATGGTTAGGTGGGTTTACCTATCTGGTATCAAAGGCATTTCCTCTCGCGCCACTTCGAATACCTCCCAGCTTTCGACTACGCCGCCCAAACGAATAACTCGCGGCACGTTCTAGATTTTTATATTTTTTTTTAGACTTTTATTATTTTGATTTTTTAATTTCCGACGCATAAAAGCCCGGTGCTCTCTGTCGTTTGCTCACGGGCCTTTCCGAGCTTTCGACACGTTAAAACATCAAACGGCACGTATGCATACTTCGTCGACGAACATTGGAGGGGCGAAAGTAGGCACGAACTAGGACATCGTGGCCTCAAAGGTACACAGAGAAAAGGAATGCAGCTCTCCGTCAGAGGAAAACGCAACGAATATTACGCGTGTGAAAAACGAGTAAAAAATGCACATATATATATATATCTACAACAAAGTAAGAGGAAGAGATGTCGGGGAAAAACGAGGGGGTTGTTTATATACAACAAGGCACGCACGTTTTTCTCCGAATGGGGGGTAGGGATGAAAGTAGGAAATAAGAAAGAAAAATAGTGAGCAGGCACGAACAGAGAGTAAACGATGCGCCGAGCCGGGACGTCGAGAGGGGAAGAAAAGAAATAGATGGAGAAATGGGGTAAACTGGGCGAGTGTGCGAAAGCTTCTGCAGATGTATAAAGTGCGACCGTGAAAGAATAGTGAATTCTTCTTTTTTTCATTTTTTTTTATCATTCATTCTTCTACCTCTTTAGTCACTTCCTCCTTTCTCATTTCCTTTTTTTTCTCGCGATGTGCATAGTCTCCGGCGTGAGAATACTACGTCTAGCGCGTGTACAAAACGACACAGAACAGGAGCGTTTGAAAATTGCGCCGCGCTCGCCGGACAACTTACGGACTTTCGGAGTTTTAATTACTCGGCCGAGTCCCTCACACAGAGTGGATGCTGTACGGAGAGCGAGCTCTGCTTAATGCCAGCGGCGGCAGGGTGTTTTTATCTTTTGCCTACCCGGCTCCTTTCCGCGTCTCGCATCGCACTCGTTTCGCATTGAGGAATGATACCCGGGAAAGTCCGTACGTTGCGCGGACACCGCTACCCACTTTTGCCGTGCAGTATTTCAATTCCGGTGGAGAACGAACGAGAGGACGGCTCGTCCAGTTCCGGCTTTAATGTGAAAGGAGAGCCAGCCGGAGCTCCTCAGTCCAGCCGGGTGCGGAATCGGCGAGCAACTTTTTCGACAATCCTCCTCACCGCGGAAAGTCGTGGCCGAGCCGCGGATCTCGGTTATAACCGAGCGGGCAGTTGGTCCGCACCGGAAACGAGACTCTCGTTACCAAGATTGCCATGGGGTCTTGATATTCACGATGGATTGTCTTCGGGACGGAGACTAAGAGATGCAATGGTTTTCATTCACGATTGAAGGCCGAAGTAAAAGTTATACATTTTTTGTTTTATTTCGGAAGCGGTTGGACGTATCGAATATTGGGATACGAGAAGAACAAGTGGATTATCGATCAGCCTTTAGACGATGAAAATACAGGAGATGAAGAGCGATGGAAAATTTAAAAAAAAACGTGACAACGCAATTTTTCTGCCTCAATATCGAAGTTTGCGGAAAAAATTGTGGAACGTATTTTCATGTATTTTGTACACGCGGAGCACAAATCGGACAACAATTTTCACCCGAGGTCATGCGGGAACCTCGTAAAAAAACAAACCATTTTTATTTACGGAGAATAGTTCTTTCCAGATGATCAACGGTGGCGCAATCAATTTTGATTCTCGCAAAAAAAACGTTTTTGCACCAGCTTACGGATGAACGTCGACTGGATTTTCAGTTGAATTTTTTTGGACGAAAAAACACCGTCGCAAATGTGGAAATTCGTGCGATGCTTGACCGACGCTGATCCAGACATAGCTGCGTTACACATGAAAAGGCTATGAATAAAGGGATACTATTTTCGCAGCGACATTCCCCGCGCCGCTGGGGCATTTCGTGCGATGTAGAAAAGTCACTCCCCCGACAATGGCATCGTCGAAGTGCCATTATGTTCGTCGAATCGGAAAATGTGAAATAAGACAAAAAACAAATTTCATACGAAGAGCTCTGAGGCTACCAGACTACGTATACATCCGAAAGAGATAGCGGCGAGAATGTCGTGGCACAAGGGAAATAAATAAAGTAAGGTAGAAAAGAGGATGGTGAAAAGATGAAAAAAGGAGAGAAAAAGCGGTAGAGGCCAAGCAATGCCGGAAATACGAGTCCAAGGATACCGCCGGGTCACGCTTCCGGAATGGAGTAGGTATATTCCCGGTGTCGATACTGCTATAATTCCGACTATATCTATATGGGCGTATCGTATACAACGCTCCACGATCTCGAGGAGTGTACTTTGCACTGTCGAGGTTATTCGATGTATCGAGTTTGCACCGATGGAGAAAAGGAAAAGAACCCGACGGTAAGAGTCCGCGACGAAGAAACGAAGCGGGCGTGTGTAGATCCTTGAGAATGGACGGGAAGAATCGAAATCGAGTGAGATCTGGCGTCGCGACGTCAAATGTCGTTACGGATCAGCCTCAGTTGCCAACTGATGCTCACTAAAAGATGATACTTCTTCTGAAGATAGTACATCTAGTATGCCCAATAGTCATAGTGACTGATAGTAACTACAAGGAATTACCAACAACTAATAGTATCAACTACCAGTCCCTTAAACTATTATTAGTATTATCAAGTAGGTACTAATATTCCCAACTTTGAGTAGCATTAACTACTACTATCATTTACCACGAAGTGGTACATGAATAATTTGTACTTATAACAGTTACTTTCCGGCGATTATTGAACGGTCCAGGACCCCTGTTGAACGTCATGCCATGTTTTTTATAAGAACCCTGCTTTTATCCCCTCAGAGGTGGAAGCAAACAGTCTGCGGTTGACGAGGGGAGTGAGGTCAAAGGGGGAATGCGTAACGAGGGATGTGATTAATTAAGGTTCGCATCGTAGGATAAAGTGAATGAGGGAGAGACTCTCGAGTCGTCCTATCAGCACTGGCCCTAACGAAACAGAGTTATCTCGAGATCCTGCTGGCCCAGTAACACGCAAATCTCCTGACCACGGTTCTTCACCTCAGTTTTTCACTCTTTCACTTCCTTCTTCCTCTCGCAACCTCGCAATTTGACGATGCTGAATAGTACATAAGCTATATATACGTATACAATCTGTACATAGTGGGCCATGGTATACTTTCTGGGTCTCGCGCTCAGAGATACCTGAAACGCTGCCAACTCGACCGGCAGTTCGTCATTCACGATTCTCTCATTTTTCATTCATTCACTTTTTATTATTCTTTTTCTTCCGGCCTTTGGGCTTGAGGAGAGAAAGAGAGAAACAGAGAAAGGCCAGAACGATGCCTGCAGCACTTGTTGATCTGTATGCCAGAAGGGCCCGGACCAAGTTTCTATTTGATGTAAAAAAAATACACAGAAAGCTTCGACGCGCTAGTAATCGCGAAAGAAAGATCAAACTTTCTGCGGCTAAAATCATTTGATATTTCAATGCAATCGCAAGATCACAAATCAGTGTTTGCACGAGGCCCAACATTTTTCGTCTAAAGATATTCGTAATTCGCCTTAATTAGAACATTGATTTATTATTGCGGATCATCGATGTCGCCAAAATTAGAATTACGATAGTTTAAGGAAAATTCGTTTCTGGCAAACACGTTACCCTTGACTATTACCAAGAGTTTCGCAGCTATCGGAGTTGAGAGGAGAGACGATGAAAATTATATCGCAGTGCAAGCGTCAACGCTTGTAACTTTGTCCGCTCAATAACCCGAGGTCAATCGTCGGTCACGATCTTCGCAAAGTGGAGTTGGCTCGTGTTTTTCGACCCTCCGAAAGGCTAAAGTCAAGCCCCTCCGCCCACCCCCATCCTCCCCGACGGTCTGCGCGAAGTACTCGGTCGTTTGTGGAGATTACTCGCGTGAGATTCGACTCAATTGCGAATTCATCGCGATACTCAGGGGGCGATCGTACGGAAACTCGACACGCTCTCGTCTGCATTGTGAAGTTGCCACGATCATGCGACGTTAATTCGCTCACGTTTATCAAACCAATCTCGTTCACGAAATTCTCAAATTCTTCGGTCCTAAAAACTAGTTTAGCGAGGAATTATGTTCCATAAAAATTCACTTTATTCCACACCCACCCCTCTTTTAACCACCTCGAGAGCGTTACATCTACGCGCTCTCGTTAAAGTACCGTATCTTTAAAACCCCTCGATAAAACCGTACCAAATTTTTGTCGCCCACTAATCCACTCGATAGGTCACTTTGTAAATTTTTCGAAAAATGTCTGTGTACCATTTCCATCGCTATGTTACTCCATCCACGGCGATATTTTTACAAACGTACCCATCGAATATTGATTCTGCAAATTTCATACATTTTTGTTGAAACAAAAACATTACACAGTGTAAAATAAACAGTGCGGTATCTCGAAATAAAATTGAACGGTCCATCGGGAATAGAAGAACTTTGCTCATATGTCGAGTATTCTGCTTTACACAGCCACAGCCCGAGTAAACGGCGGCTTCTGTACACTTCATCTATCGGAATTTTTTTTTTATTTTTACTTTTACAAACTTTCCGCATGTTAGTCGGAGTTGCAGAGTTGCGATGTAATTTATCGATGAATATGAGAGGCAGGCGCGGGAAGAGGTTTAACGGAAAACGGTAGAGAAAATTTGTAATGCGTGTAGGGTAGGTACGTTGAATAATAACGAAGTAGGAAGTGCGGGTGGCCCGCGAGAGCGAGAGGGCGAACGATATTGTTGGGGTAGAGCGAAAGATAAAGTGAAAGTAAAACGTTGATGGACGAACAAGGGTGCACCACCGGTGCTGCCTCGACGTCCTAGCGCGGCTTTCAACCGGCGAAGGGTGCTTTTTATCGACCGAACCTGTGTGATTAATCACGGGTTAATTAATGCCCCTATGTCCAAAGAGCGCCCCACTCCCCCAACGCCCCGAAACCCAGCAAGTAGTTTCAACGTTACTTCGTCGACGTATACGTATATGTGTGTCAAGCGAATCGTAGCAGACATCAGTCATGTGTGCAACTTTTGTCAACAAAAAATGTAATAATCATTATAAAATTTTAGTTCAGTCTGTTGGTGAAAAAGTGTATATTCTTGGCGTTTTTATTTTTAGTTTGCACGGAAAAAACGGATTAGTTGGACTAACAAAAAAATAGCTGCCCCAACCAATTGTGTTAGTGCTCTGAGTGTCAGACGATAAATTGGTTGAGTTAACGCTTTTAAGTTGGCTGATATGCCATTCTCTAGACTAAGTACTTTGTTAGGTGGGCCGAATGCTAGAGGATTGCGGACCGACGTGTTACAACCAAGCGACTTGGTTGGACTAACAGCACAGGTTGCCAAAAATATTAATAAATGATTAATACAAAATATTGATTTGCATGAATGGTTTTTTATCACTCGAAATTGCTTTATTGACGTTCTTTTTACCTTCGTGCCATGGAAACCCCGGAATAAATAATTTGGTCGGTAATGAGGATTCGAACCTACGACCCTGCGATTTCTAGTCCACGATCTTATTCACTCTCCTACACTTATTTTGAAAAAATATGTTTTTTAACCTTGTACATAAAATACATAAAATATATTTTTTAACCTTGCACGGCTGCTTGAATATTATCGTACGAACTATTTATACGCATGATTCTGTATGGGAATTGGTAGGTTATGGACATGTTCTTTTTTAGTGTGCACTAAAATCTGCTATTTTTCGAATCTGCACCACCTCTCTGTGTCAATAAGCGAATATACGTTTATTAATTAAGTAATTAATTAAGGCCGTTCGTCTCTTGTACGCCTTCACGATTTCCGATACTAATAAAATATCAACTGTCTTGCATATATAAGAGAGTGATACTTGGGCTCGCAGCAACTACAGTTCGTTGCGGCAACGATTTCAATTGGTTGTCCGACACACGCGGTGAGCGTGGTCGCACTAACTATAGTTGGTTAGGGTGCCTATAAAATTCGTTGTCTATCCTGAACACTATTTTAGTAGTTAGACTAACTAATCGAGTTAGTTGTGTTCCCTATTTGCGTCAACCAACTGTTAATGTTAAATTCAATTAATTGTAGGTCGTTATTGTAACGAAACAAATCGTTATAGTAACAAATTTATACCCAACTAATAAATAGCTACGTGACTCAAACAAGCATTTCTTTCCGTGCGACTGTTTCAAATTTGTTCTATGTGTAAGAGTATTTTTGACATTGCAGTTTATTCAACCCCACTTTTTGATTGATTGGCGCACGGCATGTTCGTATCTCCCCAACTTTGCCTGATTATTATGAAAAAAACACAAAAAAATTCATTTGAAACTTAGCTCCTATTATAGCAATAGCTTTTCTGTATGAGAGTGAAAAAAATGAATAAATAATTCACAAAAGGGTTGGCACAGTATAATGCGGCGAAGTCGTCGAAAGTACCCTTTCCGTATTATTTTTTCACCCGTATAATAGCGGGGTGGAAGCTGCCAAGAGAGCGACGAGCTGAAGGAAAAGGAACATTGAAGTGTGCGGAAGTGAAGCAAGAGCCACGGGGAGTACGGATTAGAAAGATGCTGCGCTACTGCTGCTGGTGTTCCAGTTTCGAAACGAGAAAAACGCCGTTCGCCATTAAAGGAAAGCGGCTTACTCCGGGAACTTCTTCAGAGATCTCGAGAAGAGTGCATAATAAAGTGGGAAAGTCACGTATTAAGAGGGGCATTTGTCAGAAATGTTTTTTATCTGTTGCTTTACGACGGTAGACGTATCGCTTAGTCGACCTCGATAGAAAATTTATTTTATTTTTTATCTTATTGTCAATATAAAGAAATATCTCGACCACGAATTTCCATGTATTTTTTTTCTCAGCATTGGCCCTGAACACTAAACCGATATCAATTACGACTTAAAGTCGAGCGGGCCATTGGTAATCTCGAAAAACAGTGTATTTTTTTCTTTTCGAAGTTTCGTTCCCTCGCCTGTACGGATAATCCGTAGTTACTACACAGAAAACAAGGGTATGCTGTCGGAGTTGAACTCGCGACAGCTCGAACTTCTCTTATCTGCGACGCCTTCGGCGACCGCGGTCGGATAATGTCGCTAAATCACAGCTGGAGGCGAAGAGATGAGAGTTTTTCGTGCCCATCGTTCACGTCTAACGCACGAACGAATCGTGCGAACGACTGTTAGACTCTCCGAAACTCTGGCAGCGTGAAACACACAAACCGGAGGGTTGATCTTTTTATTTTATTTTTTTTGTGCTCGGTTCGCCCACGGGATTCGCGGGACCATATAGCGCGCGCGTCTTGTCCCCAATCTCGAAACTTCGCACGTTGATTACCCTTACGCGGCTTTGGATCGACAAGGTTAAGCCTGGAGCAAGATACATCCGATAAAACTTTGTATCTTGCTCACAGGTAGCGTTGCGAATTTACTGGTACGTTATATTGGTTGCAATGTTTACCGGTTATGTTTCAGTACAATACATCTGAACAATTGTATTGTGAAAAAAGTAATATTTACATTTATAAATTTGTTACGCATTTGATGAATGCATTGTCGATGCATTGTCGATAAAATATTGTTTGTTCCCATGGTTAACATACCGGTTATTTACCGTGCACGCATCACGGCTTACCGATAACATAGAACTGACGGAATATCAATACATTTTTTTTCAGGTTTTGGAAAAAAGTTGTATCCAGTTTTGTTTTCGTTTTTTATACATCGAAACTTTTCTCCCATTCCGCACATATATTGCAATGAATTTTCGATAGGATTATTTATCAGTAACGGCACGGGAATGGAACATTTATTTAACCACGATAATATAGCTCGCGAATGTAAGAGAACAATAAGCTCTCGACGGACTTACCGGGTTGGTACAAAAAAATATATATGTACATCAACCCGGAAAATAAATTATTTCGAGCAATGCTGCGTTAGGAATGTAGAACCAATTATTTAAGCTGATGCTACAAACATCGATGTAACTGCGATATTACAACTTTGTCAAAAGCGTTGCTGCCATAATAAATGATAAAAGAGTCTATAAAAAAATCTTCTTTAACTTAAAACTTCGTATGAGCTTTCGGGAGATTCCATTGAAAAAATATTTAAAAAATGGTCACAATTATTAATCGAGTCGTTGAACAGTTATGTGGGATTTTAACGAGTAAGCGGAGATAAAAGGTCGCAGAGCGAGAGTCTCTCGCCAGTATTATTGCCCTCGGCCCGTGGAATATTTATGCGTAACTAAAGCAACGTAGGAATTTCGTTGAGCGAGTTGTTCGTTCTCGTTGTGTTACGCTCGTTCTGCGCGGGAGTACAGAAGAGCCTCGAGGGGGTCCGAAGAGAGAAAGAGAACTCGGAATAAGCGGTAAAGGGAGAGCAGGGGAAAAAGTACAGGCCGAGCTCGGGAGAGTTGTGTCGGAGGTGCGCGGAAGATGCTGGTGGGGAGAGACAGAGAGGAAGAGAAACGTCGCCCGCTGTAGCGAAGCGCGCGAGAGCGAGGCACAGGATAGCCACGCGAAAGCGAGATGCCGCGGAGAGAGGGGGAAGCCTGGCAGGCGGCTCTCGTGTCGGGGAGCGCGATAACAGTCGGCGAGGTGCAAACCCGCCGCGAATTCGAAAGGCCGCCAGTCTCTGACCGCGCGTCGTCGACGTACGAGCCGACGCGTACCGAACGGAATAACGCGGCCTACTCCGGCTCGGAGGTAATGAAACAAAAACCAAAAAAAGCAATCAAATTTTCTAGCAAAATAAAACAGGAAAACACAAGTTAAAACAACAAAAAAAAATTACGACTATGACCTCGTGCACGATTTTGAACGGGATTTTAATTTTCAACAAAAACTTGTTATCCGAATTAAAAAAAAGGACTAAAACAATGATCGGTCGAAATATACCGTAAACGCGTGTGATATTCATTGGATGTATAAATTATTGAGAAGAAGTATTTTTAAAAAAAATTGTCGAATTCCACAGTGCAGAAATTTACGACAGGAAAGATGGGTGGGAGAAAATTATTTGATTGCATAGAGAGAGATTATGAAGTATGGGGAGGACGAGAGGTCTGTCGTTCGTATTACACGACGAGGCCTAAACTTCGCTGCGCTGACTGAGAATATGCATCGAGATTGGGATCTGCCTCGGTCGGTGGCTGTTAAGTGATTCGGTGACAGTATGGAATGCGCTCTCGCCGCACGCAGACCGAGATGAAAACTCGCACGATTATCGTGTAGCCTACTATAATATAGTGGCCAACTTGTGGGTCTTGGACTCTCGCTCGTCACTCTGTTTACGTATTTTATGCTCCGATGCGTACGTTTATTTTTATTTTTTTACTAACAGTCATTGAAAAAGAAAAAAAACTTTATCGGTTATCCGAGGTCAGCTTTGGAACTGTAATCGAAGCAACGAGGCTCGAGATATCCTAAACGTATCCCATTCCAACCGAGTTCGAAGGGGGGGCAAAAAAATCCTTCAAGTTTTAATCGCATGATGAAATTACAACCGTCGCGTCCCGTAAAAATTTTATCCTTCGGTGATGACTCGCAATCCGCACAATTAAAGCAATTGTCAGCTTCTGCTGCGAGTAATTCAAAGAGAAAAAAAATCTCTGCGTCAACTCATTCGAAATCTGTTTTTAAATGAGAAAAAAAGATATATATATATATTTACATATTTATCGTTGATAAATTCTTAAATATGTATATTTTTTTCGACTGTCGCAGATCTAAAAAAAGATGACAGTCGAAAGATCTTTAGGAGCGTTGGAGAATGCACGGAAACTACGCTATTGTCGCATTGCCTCGACTTTTATAGATATGAGGTCACAGCGGCAAATTCTCTCGACACGCTGTCCCGCGAAGCCAACGATGAGTTGAGTGTCTCGATATAAATTCTGTCGCTACCGAGTAGACTTACGCGTGTTATCGCCGATTGCCCGAGAGAGAGAGACAGAGCAGGGAGAGGCTATATCGCGTGGCCGGGAGATTCGTCACGAGTACGACGAGAGCGTGAAAGTATCTTATCGGTTATCGCCACTAATACGAAACGCACCGGCCGCGATGTACAGTGGAGACACTGTACGCAGAACCGTACGAAGCTGCGACGATCGCGAACGATTCTACACAAAAAAAACCTAATCTGTACAATCCGTCTGATCCGTATCCGTCTCCACAGCGAGGTGTTGGATCGGATGAAGGGAAAACCAGGACTGGCAAACCGGAAACTTTAATGAAAATTTAATGGGTCATTATTGCGTTTACTCTGCCATTAACAATCCTCGCGCTAACTGCACTACTCCGTTGTTGTTTCAAACTGTAGGATAAATTAATGAGAGAAAAATAAATTGCAAATTAAAACCGGAGATTTATCTGCTGTGAAGTAATTGGAATTCCACCGAGTTTGTTTCCCTTTTTAGATAAAAATTATTGACATGGGGGATCGAGGCAACTGGAGATATTTATTTTTACTCTAAAAATAAAAACAAATAATTCTTTTACGTATTATTTGATTTTTTGTTTATTTGTGGCGTCGATATATCGAATAACTATCGATATTTATTCCAACGACTCGAGGGAGTTAGCAGCTGTGCTTCGATGACCGAGTCTGAGGGGTCGATGTTATTTTTCACGAATTATAGATTTTTATTTCTCAAAATTCTTGTTCTTATTATCAAGTAATAGCCGAGTCTCGGGGTTAAATTTAGCCGGTGCGATAAATTCACGGGATAGGAGAGATGTATGCAAAGCCTCCTGGCAAATAATTATAGTATTCCTTCGGTGATCTTTATCGGTGAAGAAGGCTGAGAGAGAGGTAGCGGAATGCTCGAAGCTCGGAGAACGGAACGATAATCGCGGTGCAAGGGAGAGTGAGCTCTCCCAGAGCGAGGATAAGCGAGCCAGACGCCAGGAGGAGGGAAAAGATCTAGGATGAAAATCGAGCGAGATTAGACGGAAGTGGATGGGCAATGGTTGAAGCTTATCAGGCCTCTTTCTCTACTCCATCGTTCCTCTGCTCTCCTCGGCTGGACGAGCCGACGAACGAGCTACGGAGAAAGATCGAATCTCTCGGTTCGTCTTCGTAAACCACACGCTAGGGCAAAATCTTCGATGACTCTCAGAGAGGAAAAAGCAAAGCGAAAAAAGAGAAAAAAAAAGTTAGCTTCCTTTTTCGTAATGCCCGAAGCGAACGGTTTGCCCGATCCTTTTCTTATCTCTTATCGGATATCGTAGCTCGTGCCATTGCGGGCAAAACGCGAATCTCCGAATATGTACCTCCGTCTCTAGACCATTAGGGAAAAACTCTTGGGACCCGTTTCGAGATAAGTGAAGGGAAGCAGCGATAAGGAAAATGTGAAATGGAGATATCGTTTTTAAATTATATCAATTGGGTCAACTTGTTTTTTCCATTTTTCTTTTTTTGTTGGAGGCAAAAAAGAATCGGTCGCATTTAGAGAATATCCGAAAAACAATAATCACTGCCGAGTTCGCGAAATTATTCAATCCATCGGTGTCACCTATAAACGGCGAAAAGTACATTTTGGTACCCGGCATTACCGATAATATATTTTTTTTAGTCCGTTACCGACTAACCATACCCTAGAAGTTTTTCTACGTGGCAAGAGATAATTCGTTACGAAGTTAACTCGAACGGTCATTGCGGTATCCAACTATCGAAAAATCAAAATCAACCCATCGTCGAATAGTCGACACGAGCGAGTTGATTAATTTTTTACAAAAATAAAACTTTACTTCCCCATGGTTATTCATTATTCCGGTAAAAAGAAAATGAAAATTCGAGTCAGTTCATATTTGATAATGGAAGAAAAAAGGGGGAAAAAACCAAGAAAAATAAATGTTCGATATTGAACCCCTCCAGCGGGAAGCCCAAGCCATTTAAACTGGAATAACACGAACGGAAACGATTCCGCTGCATCGCGTTCTTCTCCCGAATTTCTCGTGGTACACGGTATACATGGTAGTAGGGTTGTACAGCTCGAGGATAAATTCGACGTGTAATTATCGGGGTCCCCGAGGTGGAGGGAACACAGTGGAGAAGACGATAAGAGAGGTAGCCTTCCTTCTAGCCTTCGTCGACTGCGATTTGAATATATGAATATCTATTAAAACGACGTAAATCAGAGGAAATGTTTAATCACAGACTGTGCGTGCAGCCGCGGGCTATGGGGAGAGCTAGGGAAGAAGACGAGACACGAGTTTCGCATAATTCGTCTATAGACCACCGCTCTATACCCTCGCCATTATTTATCTCTCGCCCTTCCATTCTTACCCTCGTCGACCGGCATTATCATTATATAAATAATGTTTTTTTGTTTTTTGTTCTTGCTCCCGCTCACTACTGTGAGGGAAGTACCCAGCACTAACTATCTTAATGAGTTTAAATCGATCGAAGAAAATCCCAAGGGTAATTAGTACCGAAGCGGGTGGGTGAGGCACAACGGGAGGCAACGGAGAGATAATGAAAACGTAACGATAACTAGTTTAACGACGATTAGGGAGTAGCGACGAAGGTCGAATAGAGCGGTACGATGTTTTCGCAAATTTTCATTACCAAAACCACCTCCTGGTAGCTTCCTCCTTGCCACCACCTGGCGCGATATGAACTCGGTAATGAGGAGGCAATGCTATTCGCAATTTGGAAACTGAATCTTTCGAACGCGTTGTTTTCAATTTTTCAAGAAGAATGTTCATAAAAGCTATATAGTTGAAAAATTAAACACGATATCAGCTGGGGTATGACTCTATGACGTAATCAGTGAACATTTTTTTAGTATAATTCTTCGTGAGAATTAAATAAATTTTAAAGAAATCGTTAATAAATTTGAGAGTAATATTTTTGCAGTCGACCAGAAACGTGGCTAATTAAAAAAAAACTTGTTCGCCCTCGATAACTTTATTTTCACATGAATGAAAAGGTTGCAAAGTTTCTCATTTTTTTAAAATACATCCCACCGATAAGCCTGATAGCCGCGTTGGCCTTAATTAGAAGATAGCCGAGGGCGCGTGAAAAGGAAAAAGAAAAAAGAAAAAAAATAACGTTATAGAAGAGTAAAATCGTTCCATTAGCCGTGGTGGCGCTGGCAAAGGGACGTCGGGGTTAGTTATAAGTTAATCAAGTTCTCGTGCCAGGGCGATAACGATTACATCAGGCCCCTTTCACTCAACCGTAAGCTTCAACTCATTCTACCGCAGAAATTTCACGAGATTGGGGGATAAGATTGGGGATGAGAGAGAAGAATAAGATTGCGCGGGGAGACTGACGAATTGCTAAAGGAGTGGATCAACAGTTTATTATTACTACGCCCGTTGTACTTAGAGCAGACGAAAGATGGAAGACGTTTTTATACAGATATAACGACAAAGCAATTTAGCGATGAAAGCAAAAAAATCGAATTAATGTTTCCTACAAGCGGCACAAACGTTAGTACGAAACTGACGAGAGGATATCGCGTGTGTATCGTGATCCTTCCCTTTAACGTCAGCTTGGCTTTTATTTTCGTATTTTCATGTGATATTATCCTCCACAGAGGCGAACTCAGCTTCTCATCAATCAAGAAAAATAAAAAACATCTCCTTCTTTTTTTCTTGATTTTTTTTTTAAGCTGTTCGAGTTCCGTTCAGCCGTGAGAGGTACCGAAGGGCGCGTGCGAGTGGAAAGAAAAATTGGCACAAAAAAAATTTTTAATGCTGGGGGAGAAAGGAAAATCGTGTTCCTAGCATCGACTGGCTCACTGTCGTTAAATCATCGTTAGAAGTTCTGCGTGGAATCGGCGGGTAATCGAGCCATAGCAAATTTCGACGTCGTGTCTTTAGAGTTTGTAATCGAGTATTGTCGGATAGTAGATCAGGAGGTAACGTTGCAATGTCTCTCATCATTCGCTTTCCTGGACAGAGAAAAGAGCAATTTTTCACCGTTTTGGCACGTTGCAACGCCGTAACGTTGCCGTAGAAAAAGAAACGGATGAAGAACGAAAATTTCAATAATTAAACTCGGCACACTGTCGGCCAGCCACCAACTTTCCGTTCGCCGTGAACTTGGACATTCATTCTCAGCCCCGGAAGCAGCTCGCATAATCCTTAACATAGTAGCAATGAAAGGCCGCCTTTAAGACCTATCCTACCATTTATTCGGCTCAACTGGGAAGTCCGACCCGCCGAGCTCTTAGGACTTGAAAAATCTTCGAGTAACTTTCTTTCGGGAATGAAAAGAAAAAACGAACCCTGTGGAATAAAATTGAATGGAACAAAGTTACGGCTTCGAGGAACGGATAATGGAATCCACAAATTACGAAAATGAAAATAACGTCATAATTAATTCAACGACAATAACAAAGTTTCTCGATATTTGCAAAAATAAATTAAATAAATAAAAGGCACAATCGTGTTCAGCGTTAAATATGGAACAAGTTATTCCTTCGGAAAACTTTTGCACGTTTGATAGTTTTTGGGATTCGAGGCGTCCAAGTATGATCCAATGGGCGTGCGCCTCCGGAGGGCGCAGGCATTGCCCGCGCGGTCTCATTGGCTGCAACCTTTAGCTCAGCTTCCGAACGGTGCACCGTAGACAAATTTTCCAAAGACAAAAGGTATTCGGTTTAGAGTGAGGAATACGATTCTGCTATTTTCATAGGGAACACTCTCTGAGCACCTCGTGCACGATATCTAATTAACGTTAGTTCGGAACTCGCTAATTCGCAATTTCGTGCACGCGCCTCGCGTATCTCGAGTACCACCGCGAGAGCTCGTTTCGCTTCGCGAAATGCTGTGCCACGCGATAAAATAACTCGATCGAAATATAACTTTCGTGACCGCAACATGTTTCGGGATACGAGTGGCTTGAGTGCAGGAGCGAGTTTTCGCGACAGCCGAGGTCTTGAATTAGTTCGCTCGAATGCGCTTCAATACTACATAATATATCTATATATATATAAGCAAACCCTGTAGAAGGATCGGAATGTGAAGTGGATGAGAGAGACGACGGGGAAGAACGTTTCTCGAATACGAAAGCCAGTTGCGATAGTAATACAGAAATATATATATATATATATATATATATATATATATATATATATATCGTGTCTAATCTACTGTGTGATATTTCTCATTGCAGCTTGAACGAGAAAGAAGATTATCTTGGCTATCATTTTTCGAAAGAAAAAAAAATCTGAACGTTGATATTTGTAAAAAAAAATATTCGTTATGAACGAAGCTCTCGAGCCTCCTCGTGGGAATGTGCGAAGAGATGCAGAAGAAAAAAATAATCCGATGGAAACTGATTGATTAAAAAAAATACCCACGAAGAAATATTCGCGGTTTCGTAAAGTATGGCGGAGATGATAACGTAGCCTGATTCGCAGGCTTCGGGAAAAGACGACAAAAAAAGCTTCGCTGTGTCTCCCAGCAAGCCAATAAAATCGATAAAAATATTGGTCTGAAATAAAACGCAAAAGAAAAAAATGTTGAGTTCGATGTCAACCGAGTTCCACTTGGGAATCGAATGCTGTTTTATCGTAACACCGCACACGTGCAAAGCGGAAATCGCGAGAGCGTAAATAAAGCTCGGAGCGAATCGAGAAAGTAAACACAGGAGTAAGGTGAAAAAAAAAATACATAAAATAAAAAAGAAAGTGAGGTTTGGTGTGCTCGGGAGGTTTTGCTAAAATGGGAGCAGCGAGGAGGCTCGTGCTGGGTAGCGCAATTCTGGGGCTTTTCTGGAGCGGATTGCCGAGATACGGACTAGCGAGTACCAGCAGCCAATCGACTAACGTTTGCGACTCGACGCCGTGCACCTGTGATCTTTACGGAAGGCTCAACTGTGATTGCAAGGGTGAAGGAGAGGTAGGTAATTTTTTTTCCTTTTACCATCGGACCGAAATACCTCTACACAAAACAAAAAGTTAAATATAAACCTTAAAAAAAATAAACGGAAATGGAGGGATGTATATGGTAAACCGAGTTAGCAGTGACGCGTGCAAAATTGCCGAGGCTTTAACCCACTTTTGTTTTGAAGCCTGGTTGCCCGGATCATTTTTTTTCATCGCCGTGACGTATGACCAGCCCCTCCGGGCGAGCGATAGCTGTGGGAGCTACCGCATTTATACACGCTTTTCGTTTCTCTCCACCGTTCTCCCATAAGGTATATATGTCGCACAGATTTTTTGCGATACTCCGTACGCTACACAGTACAGAAAATACCTCTCTCATTTCGTGTCATTTTACTCGAAGCATCCGAAGGCTGTGTGACTCGAATACATCACATCCCGGAAGCCGAATGGCGGAATTAATCGCGTAAAAAATCATCCCATCCTTTCTCTGGGGTGCGGTGTATCCCATGTTTTTTTAATTTAAAGAAGAAATAAACGAATCCGGTGTTGCATAAAATTTTTTGCTTGTAAACCCACAGTTTATTGAATCACCCTTGGGGCAACGAGGGTTTCACAGAGGCGAGGCGAGTGAAGGGTAGCTCTTGAGTGCATTTAATTAGCACAAAGAGTCGGAGCTGAAGGAAAAAGAAAAAAATGAAACTTTTTACTAGTTTTTGCCGAGAGGGTGCTTTGTACACACGAGAGCAGCGATCGAAACTCTCTATGCCGGTTCTGGCGAACTAACTTTTTTAAAAATGAATTTTCCACTCGATTTTTTTTTGCCAACCTTTCGTCAAGCGTTACGAAATCGGGCATGAGCAATGGCCCTCGATGCTCGAGAAAGTTGATAACGATCTACGGAGGCACTTGTTCCAGCTCGGAGGGACAATAGAGCAAGAGCGCCGGGATAACCAAAGCGAGTGCGCGAGGGAGTAAATAAATAACGTTGAGGGCCTTGGGCAAAAGTACCCGGTGATTTAAAGTCTCGTAAATCATCCCTTGACAGGATGAAGAGCACGGGTGAAACGTCGAGGAAAAAGAGGAAAACCGAACATGCTTCATAGAGTCGAGATGTTTTTTTTTTTCAAAAAAGCAAGAGTCGAGCCTATATCCCATAAAGTAGAGGGGCGTGTTCGCGTTTACGCAAATCGTATGGCACGGCGCGGGAGCTCCTCGGGCGGGCTGGGCTGTACGAAGGGGTGGGTTGACGTACTTTGGAATTTATCGCGGTTAGTTGGCCTACGGGGATGGAAAGAACTGCTGCGTGCATTTCGTGAACGCAGAAACGAAAGGGAACCAAGGAATGTAAAAAAAAGAAAAAATAATAATAGGGGTAAGGGGTGGAAAAGTGATATGGTGTTAGAATCGCGAGGATGGCTGAAGGATCCCGAGGTTCACGTGACCGCTCGCAGCCACTTCCGGCTTGCCCCACCTATTATCCGGAAAGTAAGTGGCTGTTTCACGAAATTAGTGGACCCGTCGCGCGGCCGAGCACTCTTCGGCTGGCACTCGCTCCCGACGACCCTTTTCTTTCGCGGCGAGAGGTAACACGCTCGAGCAATCGCAATGCTGCCCGCGTCCCGGTCGGGAATTTTTTTGTTGCATCACTAACGCGACGAAACAATGACTCTGGAATTGTGTGTTAAAAATGATAGAATCCGAAACTGCCAGGAAATTTAAGGTTCTTCGTACCTTCAATATTTGGAAACGGATTTGAGCGACAGTAATTTTTTTTTTTTATTCAATTTGTTCGTATTGATCCGGAAGATAACCTACAGACGCATATCAATGAAACGCTGCATGGCCCCTATCTTCTCGCGGTTATAACCCACTGATAAAATATCCTCGATGTAGATATCCATATCTATCAAACCCCACGCGATATCTTTGACAAGTAACATCGGTTCTCGCTGCAACGGTGAAACAGAAAAAGAATATCCGTCGTAAAAAAAATGTCTGTATCGTTTGCATATAATACGACCGGGAGATAAGGGACGGCCGTTAAAAGCCGTTGGGGCGCATGCGTCGTAAGTTTCTCCCGTCGCGATAAAGCGAAAGTTGCGACGATGTGGCCGTTTGACAGTGAAATTGTGCAAATTCTCTTGGTTATTCTCTTGTTCAATTGAACGAGGAAAGTTCATTGGTAATATCTGTCATGGTATAGTGTCCTATTTCGGTGTGCAGCGGCGAGCGGGACGAAAACAAACGGGAGTCAGAGTTTCGAAGTTGACCGAGCGGGAGAGAAGCATTCTGTGGCGATTCCGTGACGGGGCCAGCCGACGCCGTAAAACGGCTGCCGTAAAACCCGCGTCCGTGACGAAATAAACCCATGGCTCGACCTCTCAAACTGCCGTGGTCCTAACCAGTACGCGTTGCCTTAGCTATGCTTTACTTCGACGCGGTAATATTGCATATATGTGGATACGTGTGTGTGTATGTGTGTGTCGGACATGCCACCACTGGTGCAGGTGACTCTTTCGACGTTTATACGTCCTGGGAACCAATCGGAGCCACAGCCAACGCAGCGCTACCGTTCTACCGGAGAAAACACGCTCTCTCGGCCAATTTTTGATCTCCCGACAGTTTCCACACATTCCTGTCCGCCTCATTTTATCTAACCGTCGATCTATTTCGCTACATCAAATTTTCTCTTGCGTCGATTCTTCGTTTTTTTCTATTTTTTATCTCAAAGTTTCGATGCAATTTTCGCAAGCCTCTGAGCTGTCCATTCGGTTTCAGTAAAAATTTTCATCCGAATATCATTTAATAATAAAATCGATATTACGAACTCGTATCCCAAAATCGTGATCTTTTTTTATCGCCGATTTGATTGTAGGCCATAAAGAACAAGTGTCGAGTTTCTCGTTAAACTGAGGGTTAATTTTCACTTCATTTCTCACCCATGTAGCTTTGAATTTTTCATCGCCGAGAAAAAAACTAAATGGAAAAAAATCACGGAGCTTTATTGTACCCAAACACGATAGTGGTTACTGGCGATTGTGAATTCTTTCGAGCCGTCGTGTTTCGGATTTGTTTTACTTTTACCTCGGTACTTTCGTGTTTTGTTGAAGAAAAAAAAAAATCACGAAAGAGAAAAAACGAGCTCGCCCATGTTCTGCCAACGGCATCGTTTGGGCTCTCACGTTCATACAACCTTCATACGCCCTAAGCCCAGGAACAACTATGTGGAGCACTTTTGATCGTATGTGTTACACTGCAGCTCAAACTGCGGCACACACGTAGATATAATTTCACGTATCCCGCGAACGAGAAACGTAAGGAGAGCCGGAGTGAGAGAGCGAAAGAGTCGCGTGTTTGCATAACGGAAGTGGCCGATCCGGGGCCGGATAACGGAACTCTCTCGAGCTCTAAGGTATATCGGATGTCCCCAGTTTTCCCTATTATACTACCAGAAACAGACAAAAAATAGATCAAACTTTTTTTTTATGATGAAATTTCAACGTCTCGAAGAAAATGTACGAGTATCCGCCGACAGCTATAAAAATGAAATTAAATAAGAAAAGAAAAAAATAACGGAAAGATAAAGATTCCTCCATTCTCGCGTCGAGCTTCATTCTCACCTATTCCAAACGGTATTGTACGAAGCGTCAAATGGAACAATTCTTATCTAGATTAAATTCCCTGAGTTCTCGGTCACGACGAAGAGTTTTCTTATCGTCCTCGGCGTCGTGCGTCGCGGCCGACGCCTCAACAGGAATTTATATTCCGCTCGCGATTCTTTCCGCGGAAAAATGAAGTCTCACCGAGGTGAACCTTCGAAGTCTCTCGACGTCGATTCTCTCCCCGAGTTCGTTGGGACGAATAGACCGGAACGGGAGCGAGATTTTCAAATCGCTCCACGGGGATCTCGGAGCCCCGTTAACCCTCGGTTTAAAAGAAAGAGGAAAAGAGGAAAGGAATAAAACTAAAAAATATTTTTAAAATTGAAGCTGCACGATGTAAAGAGCAAGGGCAAGAAAGCTTTTTTCGCTAACGAGAAATGGGAAGGGCCGATGATCGTCGAGCTGGTGGTAAGAGCGACGTTAAAGTTACCGACAATTCGTACCTTAACGTGGGTGGGGGGAGGGGGATGGAGAGTTGGTTTTCTCTTCCTTTAATGTATGCGGCTCGTAAAGCTCGATCGCGGATTCCGCATAATGCGGTTCGTGTTTCGCGAACACGCACGGCCAATTTGTCGGTCGGCAAACTCGTGACTTCGAATATACATCGTTTACCCCGTCGTCGACGTCTCTCGAACGACTTGACACACATTTTTTTTCTACATTCGATCGTTCCCCACCATCCACCTTTTTTATTTTGTTATTTTTACTGTTTTCTCTTCACATCGAAGTCGAGGCTTTATCGAATTTTTGCACCTTAGTCGAGGAGACTAAGACTCCGCGCTCCGGCACAAAAGTCGATAATAAATTCAAATTGAGAGACAGGAAATATTCAACTGGGGCACCAGAGTCACTCCATTCTTTTTTCTTTGGGCGTTTTTTTCTTTTTTACGGTTGAAAAAAAATGAGAGTCGGAGATTGCATTTTCGAAAAAGAAACAACAAAAAAACACACATCTCCGAACGAGTTTCGCCTTTGTACGCCCGGCAGAATTATTCGCAACGAAGTTTCAAATGAAAAGTCGTAAATAAAAGCGAGCATAGCTCGAGACTCTCTCATGCCCTGCGACGACGACTGAGTATCCACACCGAAATGACGCTTTGGTAAATTGTTTCGCATAAATCCTTTATGGATCGTAAAAGCATAGAGAAGCAAGAGGGGCGACTTCGCAGACGGGATAGACGCCTTTTCTGTACGAAGTCTTCAAATCATGAAGCCGCCGAAAATACTCCTCGAATATACATCAATGCACGTGCGCAGATCCGACACTGCTGCAATTGTTAATTCAGAAATTGCACGGTACCTGGGACATTAAGTGCGTTCAAAAAATCTAAAAAAAGAACACATGTCACAAATCGTTAAAAAAATCATGAACAATAATTTCAACTGAATAAAAATAATTGAAAAAAAAAATCGAAATCCTGGTTCGGTATCGTTCGACTCAGATAAATAAAAAAAATGAGCAACAGCGACAAAACTTGTTGTACGACTTGCTACAGATGTTTTCGTGTAATTTCGCCCGGTCAGGAGTATCGTTCGTCGCAGGAAGCCACGGAAGCGAAGTTTTGCTCGGGCAATAATATTCAGATTCGCGACGTGAGCGGTACGAAAATTTATAGCCTCTGCCCCGTTGCCGTCCCCCCTGGCCGCAGAGCGTCTTCGGGTTGTACGTGCCCTCCGGGTCTACTTTCCTAAGCCTCCCCGTCTTATACACATACATATACATAATACACTCTCCGGTACTCCGTCCGTGCATAGAGTCCCGGTGCAGTAAGTATGCGCTCTGTACTCTTGTGGTATCCCTCGCTCTCGCGGCTGCAGCGGAACGCTAATAAAAATGTAAACCACCCTGCCCAACGCGCCCGACGTCCCCTGGACACGTAACCGATTCCCTATCCCAGACGCCGAAACTTTTCTTCTCTCCGACCGAGTTTTTTTTAATCGACTCGAGTAACGCCAAACTTCCCGTTCCAATCCCACCCGCTCTCTTCAAACGTCAAAAGAATATAATTCCATGTACTCTTCCCTGTCGGAGAATAATTAATTATATTTCCCTTGTCGAAGATACACGATGTCTCTTCTAGAGACGCGATTTTATTAATGTTTTATCTCCAAACCTTCCAAGATCGACATTTTCTTCTTTTTCCTAAAAATAAAGAGAAGTTTTTTTTCTCTAGGTGTCTTTGTAGCTCTTTCATCGACCGGGTTGGTGCCAACGGGCGAGATGGATTATCACGGTCACTATACGATTCGATCTTTCGTTTTTTTGTTTTTTTCTCCCTGGCAATCGGACGATAAAACGATTCCTAGAAAACGCTTCCGGAGGCTACGTGCGCTCTTTAATAACACTGCTGCTGCTGGGACTGTTCGCCGCCCGGCTGTACTCGATTTCATACACGCGCTTAGATTTCGTGTCGGATGATTCATCGCGCGAGAGGCACAGACCCGACGTCTCTCTTATCGCGAACCAGATCTCTCTGTTTCTATGTATTTTTTTTGTTCTCTCTCGACGTAAACGCTGAACAAAGGGACAGAGAGAACGGTTGCTATAACACGGATATTAAAAAAAAATCATGACTGTGCCCGAGCACCGCTTTTGTGCATCGCAGACTGCCGGCACCTGCGGCTGCAATCGCGCCAGGGACAAACAACATTTTTCCGGGACACTCACGTTAATGCCTGATTGCGATCGATCGGAGCGACCATATATCGCGTCAAAAACGGATTTATACAGCCTCTGCAATTCCTCAAGTTCGATTAAGATTTTTTTTATCTTGCAAGGAAAATAAGTACAAAATAAAAAGATCTTGTTGAAACTTTGGTCTCGAATAGAGAAAGACTTAATTTGATAAAATATTTGGTAAAATAAATGTGATAAAATAAAAGCTTCCATACGGGGAGAATTCACGACGGGAAAAGTGTCTTACTGTGTTACACACGATGGATTAATGGAATCGTTGCGAGAGAGGAATTAGAGAGTTACACGCAGAGCGGCAGGAGCAGCGAGATATTTTGGCTGGGCGACGACTGTCGAGAACGAGGCGAGTGCGCGTTGGAGAGCACACTGGCAGTACCGCGTATTAGTAACAGCTAATTGCCAAGATCCGCAGCCACGCACCGAGGGAACAGTTAGTCTGCTTAGAGGTCCAATTACGAGGAGGATCCCGATTCCCTATTATCGTCTCTACCCGTTCTACTGGTACTCTCCCTCTGCCTCGCTCCCTCTCCTCGTCGATGTTACTCCTAGTCGACGTGCGTCGAGGTACTCCACGGAAATTACATGCAAACACCCTATACTCATACCGCAATAACCGAGCCCTACTCGCGTCCTTGAAACTTTGCTGCTTCTACCTGCCTCTCGGGCTTCGACGCTCAACAGCGATTTGCGAACCTTGCCGCGACGCGAGAGTCCTTACGATGCACGTAAATCATCTTTCGTCCCCGATTAGGCGAGTAAAAAGTGTAGTTCAACCTTCACAGATTTCTTTTTTACCAATCATTTGCACGTTGGGCCAATTTTATTTTCTATTTTTTTTTAATTAGCATATGTCTATAAATATCCACAGATCACCGCATGACAATCAGTCAATTATTAATCGTCAACTTTTTCGCTACTGATGAATTATTGTTATTAGAAGAGTTAAGCAAACTATTGACCGTAATATTTTTTCTTTTTCTTTCTGTTCAGGATCTGATTCTATCGTCCGAGGGCGAGAAGACTCTGAGTCCCCACACGAGTAGGATAGTGGTGAACAACTGTACATCGGTTATCCTTCAAAACTCGAGTCTGTCGTCGATGGCCGGTCTCCGTTCCATCGACCTCCTCAACATCGCAAATCTGACGCTGATGACCCAGAGTTTCAAGCTTTCGGCGGCCTCGTCGAGAGCTCGTATATCGATAAGAAACGCGAGTATCGAAGTTCTGCCGAGTTTCGCGTTTCACGGTGACGTCGAGTCGATAAGCTTCGAGAACGTGCGAATAGGGCAGATGAACGCTTTCGCATTCGCGAATCTCGCGGACACGGATTCTTTGCGACTGGAGGACTGCACGATCGACGCGATAGAGGAGCAAGCTTTCAAAAAATTCGACGTCAATTATCTCCGCGTGATTGGCGGTTCGTTCGGGTCTCAAGTACCGAGCAGAACTATGAACGACATCGAGGTATCGACGACTTTCGTTCTCGACGGCGTGGCAATGGGTGTCGTGAGAAGCTCGGCTTTCGTTATTAAAAAACCGAAGACCGTTGCCATACAGAATTGCGTAGTCGAGAGTCTCGAATCGGAGGCGTTCGACATAAGCACCCGTGGAGCGGTTCTGATAAAGAACAATAGTTTCGGAAGCTTGGCGACCGGTGCCTTTCTGGGCATAAGGGCGGACAACGAGGACAAATCTTCGTCGTCGAGCAGCTCCGGCAGAACGACATCGTTGCCGGACATAAGTTTCACGAACAACAGCCTGTTGAGCTTCGAAGAGGGATCCGTGATGTTCGATCGCGGAAGCTTTCGGCCGGTACTCGAGAACGTATTCGTGAATCGTTCCTGCGAGTGCTCGATGCTGTCTGTGTGGAAGAACAACGTGCTCAACTACACGAACGTATACTCGAGATTTTACACCGCTCAGAATGGGCAATTGTCCGGTTCCAGCTCGAATCTGCCGCCCGAACCGATCGAGGAGGGTCCGGATACGTTTCTGTGCTACGAGCCGGCCGACAACGGAGCGACGAGTTTCGGTGAATTCGAGGCGAGAAATTGCGCACTCGCGAGTTCAGTGATGCTCCTCGCACTGGTGTTGGTCGGACTGCTCGTGTTTCTCGGATCGCTGGTCGTTCTCGTTGTTTGGTGCTGCAGGAGGCGAAGAAACAACAGCCAAAAAAGATGGATAAGCGTACCGACGAGCGCGCCGGATGTCGTCACGTCGAAGAAGAACGGCGTCATCGGGCGCGACGGCAACGCGTCGACCGCACCGGTCGACAGCAGGATAACGATGGTGGTACCGGACGGCAGACTGTACCGAGAAACGGAATTCCACGTCATCGTGGAGAAAGCCGAACCGCTGACGACGGAATTGTAACGAGAGCCTTCGCGCCCCTCAGGCTCCGGCTCGAGGAGATCAAGCCGGCGACGCAACGGCGGTCTCGACGATACGGTGACTGAGGAACAGCGCGAGTTTCGTGTCTACAAACTCTGAGACAATTCACACGGGATAAAACTTCTGAAGAATAAAATAATAAACAAAAAAATTAGTAGCATGTAAAAATTCAAAAATAAAATGAACAAAAAATTGCGAGAATAATGAACTCGAATGAGGGAAGTGTGAATACAGATTCATAGACAAAAGAAAATAATTTAAAAGATTACGCATAAATCGAAAGTGAGTGCGGAATAGAGACACGAACCCACCGAACAGTAAGAAGGGACAAATCAAATTGTTTTGGGAGTGAGAGATATAGAGAGTTGTGTAATGAGATTGTGTGCGAGCTCCGCTAACGAGGAGAGAGGAGAGAGATTTCGTTTAATTGAAACTACCCTATGGTACAATTTACAGCTCGTAAGCTTCCGTTTCACATATCATTGATTCGAGCTGCGATGGGTTTAAATCTAATTTACTAATTGTTACAGGATATCTGTACGCTTCACGTGATGTTAATAATAATTTCATATTACGCTGTACCGAAAAATGTAATTTTTTACCGAGAACGAATTTAATCCTTTGAGGCAAAAAAATGCATTATATTGTAGTTTGACTATAAAATCGAGCTAGATTGCGGATAAGTTTGCAAAAGAATCTCGAAGATAAGTATCGACCCTGAGAATATATATAAAAATTTAGATAAATTTTGCTTCAAAGGATTAAAAATTTGATATTTTTTTGTATGTATATTTTTTTGACAATTAGAGAATTAGATTTAACCCACTACCGGGCAAGTGCCGATAACTCTTCGTAGCCGAAAGATCGACGATGCACGGAGACAATTGTGTGAAAATGATCCATGTAAAAAGATATATCGATAGATTTTTTTTCAATACAATTATCTCCGCGGCTCGAAAAAAAACATTCCTCACGAATATTCGCAACGTCAAAGATGTAAATAAACTCGATATTCGCGTTACTGGACTGTGTAGGCAAATCGAGGGTCAATCGATTTCACGCTCTCGTGCGTTCGACAATTTTTTTTCTCCTAGAGTCGAATATCAACGAGAAAAGCGTTGTGCTTTCGCCGAAGCAACTCGCCAAGCGACGCGACTATATAGATTAAAGAATGAAAGAACAAAAAGGAAAAAAATTGAAGCAGAAAATAAAATTTTCGCTTCCCTTCCCAAAATATTTCCTCTTCGATTTTAGTTCCTTAGATATTAATTGTAATTATAGGCCGCGCAAGACTATTGTATCTCGACATATCGGCACGATTTTACTGAATATCGCTCGAGACTTAAGGCTCCTATAAAAGAAGAAACAGGAAGAAAATAATGAATAAAATAAAATCAACTAGTGCCATTCCTCAACAATAAATGGACTGGACACAGACAATTATCAACGAAATCGCAAAAAAAAAGCGACAACAAAAACTCGTCTGTGTAATAATAAAAAGTAAAATGTCTCTCCATCCCTATAACGGAAAAAATTAAAAATTATGTACAAGGCCAAAGATATCGTATGATCGAGCGGACTAGTGAAGATTGATGATAATAATAAAAAAGAAAAATCTTTGTAAGAATCGCTCGTATGTAATAGCATCGATGAAGAGGATGACCAGCACGACTTCCACTCGGTGCTCAAAGTTGCCGAGTTATTCGTCAGGTATGTGGAAAAAAAATTGCATTGCGATCGATTATCTAACAACGGAAAGAAGACCTCGCGACATTGACCTTGCACTTCCGGTAGAATAAACTTCGATGTTACAGAGAACAGCTGTATTATCACGGTACGGCAAACGGGTCAGTTAAAAGAACGACAACCAGTTAACCCGACACTCTGCTGGCAAGCCGGAAAGTAGGCATTTTCTTACTACCAGTATGAAGGGTTAAACAGGCCATAAAATGCATTTTTTTCTACTCGAGTTACCGTACACTGCAGCGTGTAAAATCAGCGCGTAAAATCTGCAATCGTGACCGTCTGATACTGTCCCTTATGGCACAGCCTGTAAGAAAATTTATCCCGAAGCGTTTAGCTTTAATTATCGCGATACTGCGATATAATCGGAACGCCGGGCCGTATAATTTGTTTTACTATCGGGAGCACGTTGTACGAGGGGGTTAAATAAAGATGAACGCTAATTAAACGACGGCTTTAGAATGCGATACGATAGACACGCGACAACCGTATTCTTCTCCCATGATATAAATTACCCGTGGAACACGGTAAAGTCATTACTCGGTGCGACATGCTACACCGCCCTCGAACCGCGCTATGAGTAAAAAAGCAAATAGCTCAGATAAAACCGGTGACTAAGGGAGATAATATGTAGCTACGAATCATCGGGATTTACAACGAAGATAAAACGACAAGTATATTTGGATGAAAACGAAAATTGCATCGCGATAGATGTGACAATTAATTTACTCCGCTATAGTGCGCTGCCGGTTTGTATTTGTTGAAAAAATAACTAGATAAGAGATAAAAGAATGGCCTGGACAGTGATTCATACAGATGATGAAATAAATTCTTTCACGAGCTAAATCTGAATTGATCGAATTATTACTCGCTAGTTAATACTCTCTTTGAGGGAAATTATCTGTCATTTTATTTTTTTTCATCGTATTAAATAAATCCTGCGTCGAGTGAGTGAATGGCATCAGTGTGTGGGATAAAAATTGACTGCTATCCGTCAGTTTTTTTTCTGAGATAAATATTGAACCGTTAATTGCACCATAATGCAGGCGAGAACAGAAGAGGGCAAAAAGTATTAAATTCATTACGATAAAGATATTTCTGAACTGGATAACGATTGCACGCGACACTGTCGAAGACGTTCTAACATCGAGAGGACCTAGACGGCTGAACCAATTCTCAATTTACTTTCTGATTAGGGCGGACAAATTTAAAAAACGAGCGAGAAGAGTGGGTCATATGCTCCACCAGACGCGGCGCCGTGATTCAGCGACCTTGACCGATATCGAACTATGACACACTCTGCCCGATAGGCGAACACGCGTCGTCTGCTAACTTTACAGCCATATAACGATTAATCGCTGGGTACTTCGGATGTATCGGCGAGCAGATGTTGTTGCAAACTCAAAACTCGGTCGCCGGGTCATTCGAACTCCGATTCCACCAATTTCATCTGCCCAATAATTGCGGACTCCGATCCGATAGTTGCCTCAAGGTATTATTCATATATATGGTTATCAATTATATACGATATTTTTACTCGCTGCGCATTGTGTCATTTGTTAATTAATTTTACGATGAAAATCAGTAATTGTCGCGATTGCGATCATCCAATTACAATTCCAAGCTACGTGGCCATGTAGCTACGAATTATAATTATCTCGGGGAATTTTTTTGTTTCCTCGGAGAAGTTACAATTTGCACGTCTCTACTCGCAATACGTGTGCGAGGCTTTAAAAATGTCGCGGCTTATGCGGTCTGTTGGATAAAATTGCATGCGGAAATTGTTTTTGTGTAAACACTCACCTGAACGGGAGTACGCCATCGAGAGCCTGGGTGACGGTCGGCGGTGTAGCGAGGGCGAATCCTCGTCCGAGAAGTCCCGAATGCACTGAAAATATCCGCTTGGCTGTTTCCTGCGCCGATTCGACGTTCTCTTCAACTTCCTCCACTGCAATTTTTTTGTTCAAATTACAATCTCTAATGCTAATATATTTTTTTTCCGTTACTTACTCGTGATAGCCGGCAATGCAAGATTTTTTTTCATCAAACTAGCCGCGCAAGCACCTCCGAGAAAGGAGAGTTCGGTCTCGAGATTCTTTAAACCGTTTCCGGACGATATCCAGTCGTAGCCAATTATTAGACACTTGAAACCGTAAGTTATCGAGAGATCGTCCTTCATGTAGTCTGACGCTGTTTCCAACGAGAATATAACTTCGTTCCCAGGCAGGAGAATCGCGTTCTGTGGCCACTGACTCGGCACGTTGCTCATCTTGTGAAGCACCGGCCAGTATATCGAAGTTTCGTCCGAACTCGAAGACGAGCAATTACTGGAAAAAAACACCAATGATGTAACCAATGTAACCAATATTTCCAATAACGTAACTTGCGAAAGGAAATTGATTACAAATATCTATATCGTTGTTCAAGCTATCCAAAGCATATCGAGGAACATTGTCTCGAAAAAAAGATCAATTTTAAACATTTAGTAAAAATAATTACCCGATACTATTAGCGTTAGCAACTATGTTTGGAATGTAAATTTGAAGATAGTCCTCCGGTTGGGCGGTTCCGCATTCCGGCGTAAATTCCACGGTGAGCCACTTGACCGTCTCGGGAAATGTGACTCGATAGTGAGAGACCGTGGCCGGTTTATAGGGATGTTCGCTCTCGAGCCACGTGTAGTGGTGGCTCGTCGTTACCGGGGGCGGAAAGTGGCCCTGGTTTTCGCTCTCCTGAGATACTTGGGAAATTCCCATCGCTGATAGCAAATTCAAACCGGCAACGTGCGGCAGCATCTCTTGGATTAGCGTCAAAATTTGTACACCGCTCTGAAAATTTTGTTTTTCATGAACAAAATTTGTTAGCAACTATAGTAAATAGCAGGTATTTATTGTGTGATAAAAGGTTAAACGATGTCGTTATTGATACTCACTCGAGGATCGGAGGTGGCCAGAGGGCTGATATGAGCCATCACCAGTGGCAGGAGAGTCGTAACGAAAGCGGCGTTTCCCAAAACTTCGGTGGTGACAACGTCCTCGGCGCGTTCCCGCGCCAAAGCCAGAATCTCGTTGGAACGCTGAACAATCGTCGTCGTCATAGCTAGAGTACACTTTCTCGCTTGCAGCTCCGCTACAGCTTTGCTAGTTTGGGGACTCTCGGAGTCCTGAGGATTCGAGTAGTAGAGAATGTGAGGTATCTGTCCGCGCGTCTGTGTCGTACCGTTGAAACTCAACGAGCACACGGTGTAAGTAAAATTCGTCCCGTCCGGCCCGCGGACAACGTTCAATCCACTATCACCGTTATTCGTTCTACCGCCGTGATTTCTCAATCTTATAGCGTATTTGACGTTCTCCTTTATCGGAACTGGCTTGCTGAACTTCAATTCCACGATGTCGTTTACACAATCGTCCGGACCGAAGGAGCCACGCGTGAAATCGAGACTACTCCAACGCTGAGTGTGAGAAGGATCGTTACCGGTGTTGTTTTGCTGTTGTAAAATTTTTTTAAAATATATATCTTTAGTCGTTCTTTCGATTACTGCATTGAAATTAAAAGCACGTTTACAAAAACTCTTTGTACTCACATCGTCGAGGAGTTCGAGCTCGTAACTGTAAACCCCAACGCCTCCATAAATCCCAACCCCGGCGACAACGATACCGGATCTATCGACCGAAAAGCATATAGCATCCGGCGATCCGTTTCCCGTATTCCACGTTCGCGTCTGATTCGTCCTCGTGAATCTCGAGGGCGTTGTGTACATGAATCTTCCGCAGGCAGCCTGCAGCTCATCCTCATTACCATTCGACTGCGCGGCCAGTTCTGCTATGACTCTCGCAAGCAGATAGCAGCAGTGAAGCACAAGATTCGGCAGCGACTGGCTTTTCTCCCTGCATAGTCCTTTCTTAACCGGTACGAGAATGAGATCCAACAATCTATCGAGAACCTCGCGAAATGACCAGTTCAGCGTTTCTCTGCCGATGCTCTCAACCTGCGACTTGTAGCTCATCTGCTCAACGAGAATAGGATAGTGATGCGCTTCGCTGGAATTCATCATGGGCAAGCCCGAATTATCCGATGGACTGAGCTGCCTCTTTATCCCATCGCTGCTGTCCATGACGTTGCTCAGAATTGGAAAAGTGGAACGCAGTCTGACCATCGAATTGCACAGCGAAGCCAACACCGCCGACAGCAGACGATCCTTAGTCGACGTTCCTTGCTCCCTGTCAATTTCCGAAAGCAATTCGCAGAGCGATGTCCACTTCAGGTACGCGGTCGGATAGAAAGCGTGATAACAAGCAACGAAAGTCTTGTGGCACTCGTCCAGAATAATGCCAATCATTTTGTTTCCAACAGTACGATCGGTCTTGTTGGTTTTCGTCTTCCCTTTGCTCTTCAAGCTCGTAGGCACCGAGTCCGACAATATTTGTCGCAGAAGTGCTCGAACCTCGCCGACGCACTCAGCCAGTCTCACCGACTCCGGTGGAGTCTTTTTACCGACTTGATTCGGATATATCTCGTTCGTGTAAGTTCGAAGTAGACGGAGGCTGGCTTCGCTTATATAGACGAGATGTTCCATCTCGAGAACCGAGTGGAACGAAGTTGTCGGTACGCGAGAGACAGCGTCGGAGAGGCCAGCCTTGAGAGTATTCCAACTCCACTGGAGAAGAGATATGAGCGATTGGAAACATTCTTTGGTGACCATGCGGCTGAATTCTCGACGTAGAACGTAAACGGGTTCGATCTGATCTCTCTGACGATTTGGCGATTGATTTTCCGGCGTGACGACTCGGTACAGCAACTGCGGTATCTGTCCGGCATTCACGTCGGTTCCGTTGTTCGACATTTTCGATGATTTGAACTGAAACATTACTTGATCTTCGGCAGTCACCATGCCTTGTCCACCGGAGCCGCAGTCACTCGACGGTCCGCTAACACGCGCCCAGGCAACGTACCAGCGATTCGCCTGCAACGCTACCGGCTCGTCGAACAGTATCGAATACTTTTGTCGTGGCTCGCACTCGTATGGAATTTCCTCGGTTTCCGATAGCAAAATTCCGTCGTTCTCGTGATAATCGCCGGTCAATCCGAGATCGAACAATTTTATCTTAGCCGTGTATTCACCGCGACCGCCGAAGAGACCGTAACCGCCGAGAAGAATGTCCGTGTCAGCCATGAATCTTATAGCCTCGATCGAGTGGCCCGAGTAGCCCCAACCACCGCCGTGATTCTCGAATCTGCTGACGGTTACGAAATCTTCTCTGCTGTAAACTTTGTCGTGGGTTGAATTGTTGCACTCGTTTTCCTCGATTATCGTTAGTTTCTCGTCCTGGGCCTGGGTCAAGGTGTCGAGACAGCCGAGAAGATGCATAGCCGCTTGAGTGCGAGTTACGAAGCACGTTGGAACTACCGGTAGTGCCAGACCTGGGCTGAGGATCGATGCATCCAAGTTCGTTATCGTCCGAGCTTCCGTTGAAATCACGTTGTGAGGACTTATCTCGTTCGTCGTTGGATTATAAGTCCATATTACGTTGTGCAGCGAATCGAGACAAGCGGCGCTGTGACCGAAATCCACTTGGTCGTTTCCCGAGTAACTGTTGCAAGAACCGTCACGCTTGTTTATCACGAGACACTTGAAGGAATTCGCGTGCTCGTTCTGATGAGGAATGAGTACTAGAACAAGCGAAAATTATTTATGAAACCATCATGTTTATCGTATAGCATTAGAACTCCAAATAAAATACTTGACGCGTAAAAATGGTTAAAAAAAAGTTATAAGAGATAATAAATGCGTACTTATGCAATTTTTGTTAGCCATAACTGTGCTCTTGGTCAAGCTGATGGAATTGATCTCGTCGACTTTTATGTAAGTTTGATCGCCAGCCGCACCGATCCAGGTGGCTCGTCTGCCCCATTTAGGACCGACGTTTGGGACGACGTTTGGAAAACTGTGCCACGGCTGAGATCTTTCCGAGCGACGATTCGCCTGAGATGCATTCTTCGACTCGTTTTGACCGTTCCACCATTTCATGCCTAATTGTCCTTTCTGGAAATCGCATTACGAATTTGTTGTTTTTAGTAAAGAAATTTTTTTTTCTTGCGATCTACAATCTTGTACTAACTTGATATGCGCCGAAAGTGTACACATCGCCTTTAGCGGTCAAGACGACTGTGTGATTGCTGCCGGCGGCCACCTGTACCGCCGTACTCGGTAGCTTGACCTGCACGGGTCCGGCGTGAGCTATGAGATCGCCGACACCCAGCTGACCGTAGATGTTACTACCGAACGTATAAACTTCACCGTTTTGCAGAAGCAACACTGAAATATAATAAAGAAAGTTTGAGAAAGACAATTAATTTTTTAAATTGAAGATTTTGAGTAACTCTGTAGCGAAATTCTCACCCGTATGATGCAAACCGCAGGAAACTTGAATGGCAGGGCTTTCGCTCGGGATTCGTACTTCGGCTGGTGGGATACTCGCTATCCTCGTCGCGTCTCCTCGCTCGGCGTCGCTTCCACCTACAACCTCCTCAGCAAGAAGATTGTTACCGAGGCCGAGGGTAGCCTTTCCGGATACTCCTTTCTGAACGACGACGCTCGGAACGACTGTGATGCAAAGGTGAGCATTATTTCAACAATTTTAGTTAAGCTTCCGTGTACGATTTTATTACAGTTTCGCCTTGATGCGGCGATTAATCATAATAAAATGCTAATAAAAAGGCACATACCGGGTCGTTGGTTGTTAGGCCCTTTCAGTTTCATTCCCCATTTAACGGCACTGGGTCCGGCTTTGCTTCTCTGCCGTTGTTTCCTCTCTTCCAATCGTCTTCGCAAATAATCCTTCAAATTTGAACCGGATCGTCCTGTGAATAAAATTAAAACTGCAATTAACATCTCCGACTATAATCCTCAGACACCTACCAGACCCTAGCAAGCTGTTCGTGACTTCTCGCCCGATTCGCAAAAACATCGTAGCATTTTTTTCATCACAGCGGGTATCAATTAGAAAAATGTGAAACAAAACAGACGATAAAAAAATAGTAAGTAGAGAGTCTGGAGAGCACCGAGGCAGCCCGCGTGGGGTGCTGGTAGCTGGCTACCTTCAAACATCATGTGCAATCTCATCATGCCTATATCTCCGGCTCCTGATGGTCCGAAAACCGCCATATCGCCGCCATTGTCGCAATTCTCACGGGCGCACATTCTGCAGCAACCGCATTCGGCACATCCGCTGTCGCCTTCGCCGCAACCGCATTCTCTGCACGAACAGACAAACCAAACGTGAGCTTCGAGCTCGTCAGAGCCAACATTTTCATTCTCAAATCCATCGATAAGTTCACTTACTGTCCGGGACGTCGTTTGGAATTTCTGTCGGGAAGTGTGCTGTTCAAACAAGATATACTGTAGCCCGTACATTCGCGGCATATCGTGCAGACCATGCAGACACGACGCCTCCACTGATGCTGACCCGGCGAACACATTCCCCGCGCCTCGTCCCATTCTTCGCCCTGATCGCCGTCTATTGAATTCATTGAAAATGTAATTTATGGCGTTACTTTTAACTTGTAACGAGCGACGTATAGCTACAATTTCTATTAACATAGGTTGAAATATCTCGTTTTTTCGCAAATGTGAAATAAAATATCTTTTTGCGTACCGTCTTCCGCAACAATGAGTTCATCCTCGCCGGTTCCAGTTTCCATCGCGACAACGGTAACTTCTTTGTTGACTGGCCTAACAGCCGTAAAATCTCTCCCGCACTGTCCCTTGTTGTTGATCCCAAAAGTGTAGAGATTTCCCTTGCTCGTAATTACTGCTCCGTGAGCCTTTCCCAGAGATACATGTTCGACGAAAACCTCCATGAAAGCCATTACCAATCCAGTCGTTGGATCGCTGTACACCGTGTCCTTGCCGAACATCAACAACGTCCCCGTCTTCGTTACCAAAGCCGTAGTGCCGTTGTTGCAAGCAGCCTCGACTACGTACTGGCCTTCTACTTTGAGCATTTTCTTTGGTTTTACCGGCTTCGGTGGTCGTCGTACTTTGTCTAAAACATATCAAAATTATCAGATACACTGTAATACAAAAATCGAGCGTCATATTTTTATAACAAATTTGTCAACTGATAAATCGTCATTGAACTTAAAAAGAAAAATCAGTTTTGAACAGAAGTTAACAAATGATTATTGAAAATGCAAAGACTTACTGCTGTCACCGTCCTCTCCGCGTCTCGCCGTACCGGCGAAGAGTACCGAACCGTCGTCCATAACGAGAACGGCGTGCTGGCCATCGTGGCCAGCTGCGAATTGTGAGACCCTCGAGCCTTTGCTCAACGACAGTTCGAGCCACCTGTTAGGCCTCGTATTGCTCTTCATACCGAGACAGCTTCCTTTTCCAGTGTACACGACCTTTCCCGACATTGTTTTCAACAAGCTAAACTCTTTTCCAGCTGTAACCATGGCAACTTCGTCGTCGCATCCCGAGCTCAGGGTGTGAGCTGTTTGCTCCTCGTCGAAGGCTGCCCAACCGAATACATCGACGCACTTTCGCGCAAGTTTCAGGGGCAATTCCGACGTTACAGTTACCGGATTGCTGAGGGTGTTTATCGTACGAACGACGAATCCTTCCTGAAAATTAATTACAACCTAATATAGCAATCGAATTATCAATAAAGCGTCTACTCTCAGTTACAGGAATGATTTTGATATATGTAATTAATTCATGCTCCGTTTCATCGAAGCATATACACTCCGAGGTCCGTGTCGAGTTTAATTAGTAATTTTTCTTTCATATAAACGGTTTTGTTCACTATTCGAACCCCATATGTGATGATTTTGTGACCCGTGATAATAACGATAAACTCACGTCTTTTCCAGCTGTAATCATTCCCAAATTATCGCCGTCCGAGAACATAACGGAGGAGAGCCAGTCACGTCCTTCCAGTACGGCTATCCCTCTTACAGCCAAATTTTCAGCGTCTAGTTCTAACAATTCACACTGTTTTCTCGGAGAACATTTGAAGTACAAGGAACTCTGGAAAAGTTTTTTTTTAATACATCGATTAACACATCGAACATTAAATTCGCCCGGATCATTAGTATTTGCACTCACGTTTGCATAACCGAGCCAGCCTGTCTCGTTCGGATAAAAATCCGCTTTGTGAGCGTATAACTGTCCGCCTATCGTGCCGCCGTAACCACTACCGATCTTCAACAATCCGCGATTAGTGTGCAGGTACAGATACTTTCCGTCGCTTACGAAACTGCGACCGTTCATCACCATATTGTTCATTTCGTTTGGTAAGCTAAGGGTGAACGTGTATATCTTGGAACTTTTAGGAACTCCGTATGTTATCCAGTCGGGTCGGGCGAGCTTCCCGAGCAAGATCGCCTCGACGCTACGCTGCAGCGAGATGAGGACAAATGGCATCTACGATCACAAATTAATCAGTGAAGAACCGACAATCTTTCAGCAAATAAAATTAAAAATCGATATTCAGCTCGGAGATTAGCGCAGTATTAATCCTTTTATTAGCGCAGATTAGCCCTTTTATTAATCCATTTATTTTCGAACAACGTACCTGAATATTTTGCGCAGCCAGAGCTCTGGGGCACATGAGTAACGCGGCTATAGCGGCGAGTAGTCGTCCGGTGTCTCCTCTTACGACGACCAAGCTCAGGAGGCAGGCGCAAGCGACGGCCGTCAGGTGACTGCCGTCGTTCGCCACCGTCGACTCCGGGCCATGAGAAGTGGCGAGGTCCAGCAGGAGATCAAACAGAGGATCTGCAAAATAATCACACAAATTTTCTTTATCAATTTGAGTGTTGCGACGCTCAATTAAATTTGAAACGAGCAAAGTACCGATAACATCATCGGGTTCGGATTTCAGGCCCTCGGGAAGTTGTCCCTGCAGTACATCCAGCAAAGCTGACAGAGCTTTTGTACAAAGAACAGGTTCAACTGATCTGCTTTCCCTCATGAGCGTGAAAACACTTCTCAAACCAATGCCGACGATCTGAAAAGTAACAAAGCGCTCTAGAGAGTTTTTGTCCAGATCAGGCAATATATTCTTGCAAATTTATAACTAAATCAACCTTTGGCAAGCTCTGCGACGACGATATCCTGTCCTCGTCATCGCTATCCGTGTCGATAGTGTCGCTGAGCTCGGGTTGTTGGGGCGAGCTGCAGTTGGAAGCTCTGTAAGCTTCACTACTGTTTCTTGCATGTTTATCCAAAACTGCACTCCTGACACTGGCAAATACTGCGAACGCCGACGCATTGCTAGCAATTTCTATCTCCGGCGGTCCAGAACAACTCAAGTCGCTGCTAGCTTCAAGCTAAAAAAATGTACAGAGCAAAGATTTAGAAAAATAATCATAACAGCTTTAATTTTTTTAATACTTTGAACCAAAAGTTACCTTCTTCTTGTCTTTCTTTTTTACTGATTTGCTCTTTTTACATTTTTTCCATTCGTTCTTTGACCTGCAACGATTAAAGAGTATTTGATTGGCTGTTCTCTCGCTTGAGATAGTTCATCAGCTCCATTATGAATCTAACAGACTTTAGATGACAGGCGAGAAATAGATAGAACCAAGCAAAGGTAATCATAGTGGTGGAGTAAATAGAGCTTTGGCGTTAAATAATCCAATCACTCGCAAAGTCTGCACAGAGGTTATTTTTCAGCCATTAAAAACCGATAGCGCCATGTAAGAACAATAAAACAATAGTTTTTTTTAATAAAATTTGACAATGGTTCTAAGATTCAAAAATACATCGAAACTCGTAGATTCTACAATAGCGAAATCTAAAAAAAAGCTGTCATCGTGAATAACATTGAGGTTATTGTCCGTTGGAAAAAAAAATCTTTCATAGTAAAGTTCGCAATTGGAAGATACTACGGTGAATTTCGATCGAAAGTTTGACGACAAAGTTGTCGAAAATCGTGCCGACAAACTCCAACGGACAACCGGAGAGAAAGATCCGTGCAGTCGCAAGGGTCGAGTAAACAAAGCGTAGGTGGGAGGTTAAACGTAGGCGGTTTGTTTGTTACCTCTGAGCTTCGGCGATGCTCTTGAAAAGATCGTAGAAGCATTTGACGTAATTATCGGGTTCCGGCTGAAGCATACCGTGATCGCCGGACACCATGGCTCGTTAACGAGTAATCCGAACTGAACACGCGACCCTTTCACAAATTCATTTTCGTAATATTATTGATCGTTTTTCCGGTCCGCCTGTCGTTCCCATGTGATAACTTGGCTAACGCGCACGGTGTACAGCCGATGATTCCGTACGATTTTTTTTTTTTTCAATGTTTCACATTATATTTCGTCATCGAGTACGATGTGTACATATATATTTTTTTTAACAGCGAGTCGAATGTCATGAATCGAGCACCGATTGATGGTTCGAACAGACTTCAGTTCACAAACTGTGGACAATCGCAATATCTTCGTTATTCTCTATCGTAATCACAACACGCTCCTCGCTCTCTCTCAATCCTTCGACGACGACGAAGAGCTGCTAACCGCGATTATGTGTGTATGTGTATGTGTGTGTGTGTACTTGTGTCCCTTCAGCCTCTCGAAAATCGCACAACACGCGCCTGCTCGCGAGTTCGATTCGTCGATTGACACTCGGTGAGGGAGAGAGCGAGCGAGTTTACCATGCTCCGAGTGTTTCTCTCGCTTCTGGTAGTATGTACAAGCAAAGCAACACAGAGATTCGAGAAAACGCGGGATACGTTCGATGCTCCGAAATCACCGGCTCTTCGAACTATACTATACCCTCTTTCTCCGAGGCTATACGCGCTTTCGGGACCAGGTGGCCCAGTCTCTAAAGAGAGACCTTCGTCATCTGCTCGATCCGGACCTTGCCAAACCACCGAGACGATTAACAGCCCCCCCTCCCCTTCTACGAGCCGCAATACGTTAACAGCGGTAGAGATCACAGATCAGCTAGTCACTAACAAAAATACAATTGCGATTGTTTCGTAATTTTCAATAATTCTTGTTAACTTTCATTTTACCATTAAGGTTTATTTGAACTCTAATCACAGTTACTGTGAGCTTTTCTTCGCAACTTTCGTGATTCTTATTTATTTTATATTGCTAGCACGTTATTTTAGACAAACAATGGCACAGCTTTGTTTGAAGTGTAACGGTTATTTATTATCGTAACTGCCGGAAGCTCGAACTTCAGATGATCAGCGAGTAGACCCTTACGAAATAAATACGGAACATTCCACTATCTTACCAACACGATAATCGGAGAAACGTAAGTGAAATGCGTTATCAATGATATCGCATTCAATAGTCGATCATGCTAATTTTTGGACGTACAAAGTATGTATTTTCATCGAGTACCATACTTTTTACCTTTGGCACCAAAACGTGTGTTTCGTGCATGTGTAACGAACAAACTGAGAGAGACACACAATCTTCTTATACCACTATCGCATATGTATATTACCTTTCGTAATTCGCCTGCAATTGTTATTATCTTTTTCATTGTTTCAGCTGATCGGGATGTATGAATGAATGCACAGCGAAGTAACACGTTAACGGCCTCCATTGATGTGCCGCATTCGCGTTCGAACCTCCACGGCGCGTTAGGGGGCGGGAGGGGGATGAGGAGGGATGAAAACATAACGGTCGCAAAACAGTTTGGTAAGACCGCCATCTAAAAGATCTCTCCCGGTATCGTCTCTTATCGCGCTTGTTTTCTTTCATTTTCCGTGGAAAAAAATATGGATTAAAGATACACCTTTTATCTGGCGAATGCAAAGCCCTCTTTTTAGTGTCAGTTAATATCCAATCTGTTATACTACTCTGTACGTGGCACCTGCTGTGTCTCTCGAGCGTGAATGACGGAGTTCCATCTCTCTCCCTTCCTCTCGCTCTCTCTCTCTCTCTGTCTCAAGAATCTTCAAAAGTGCTCCTAACACGATATCTTACACGGACAATGTGCGTTGTACGATAGGTGGATCGGAAAATAATGAGTCCTAACAGTTCGACGATTATACACAGACTCGATGAAATTAGGCGTTTTCTTGTAGCCCGTCGGGCGGCACAAACGATGTAAAAGAAACGAAAGTAATAACAGTCCTAATAATTCCATCGTCTCGTTTTGTACCTTTCGTATTATAGGTAACGAAAAAAAAAGAAACGGTAAAGTGATAAACGTCCTCGCAAACGAGTACGAACGACTGGTGATGATATAGAAAATTTATAACCTCGATAGAGATTCTGTGCGAGATCGGCGAACCGCGCGAGGTTGTACGAGTTCTGTCCTCAACGATTTTACAATACGTGCTTTCCTTGCAAATGTGACTCATAACCGCTGAGAGACAAATGTACGAATAAGATGTCGTGCATCGATTGCACGCGCCAACGTCATTGAAATTTATTATCGCGGTGCAAAAAGATACTGCGAATTGACAGGTGGAGCGTCAAACAAGTGGCTAAACAAACAACAAAAATAACGACGAAAGAATACGTATTATCGTCCGAACACAACATTCGATAAATTTATTCGTTTGAAATTTGATCTTTGTCTACAATAAAAAAAGGAACAAAAAAGCTTTCGAAACAAATGACTCTTTGCGTCTCGCGTATCTCGCCGTTGAACGAACACAGCTTAAATGCCACGTAAAAAAGCGTCGTCGACGATTTTAAATTAGAACGGGCGAAAATCGGGAAAGACAGTTAAATCAGTGGGAATGGGCAATTGCTTGTGCAAGGATAGTATAGTCGAAGGTGAGACATACTGTGAGCGTAACAATGTACAAGAGGACAACTCCGTTGTGCCAACCGTCAACGAGGAGAATGTCACCGATGGGGATACGTCTAGTTCAGGATTCAAATTTCCAACTTCGGCCAATGTTGACAAACTCGTGCTCGAGACTCTCGGAGTTATCGGACGACTGGTCGACAAGTGAGTTTCTTATTTTATAAAAATATACATATTTTCATAAAAATATAACATATATATTTTTACAAAACTTTCATGTACAGCGAGCAAGAACCACCTCCGGCAATGCTCAAACTTCATGCGATAGCAGACAAGGAAGATGGATGGCTGCAAGTTGTCAGTTCCATGGTCAACGTCATACCTATGCATAATCCTCTGGGTCCTTCCGTCATAACGCTGCTGCTTGACGACTGCCCGTTACCATCGAAGGTATAAATAAATATTTTTAAATCCGCTCCATAAAAACCTGCAATATTCTAATGGAAAAGTGATTATTTTTTATATTTTTTATATTTGTAACTTAGTTATTTCATCTGGCAACAGAGCATTTTTCTTGACGATGTCGAATTGAAAAAATAACATTTTTACAGGATTCGGTACTGAGGCTTTCGTTGATGTTCCAATTATCGCAAAAATCTGGCAAGGTACAAACGAGCATGACCCAGCAGAGGAACATTTGTCTAGTTTTGGGATGTATAGCAGAGAAATTGGCCGGACCCAGCAGCATAGCTATACTTTCGGATGCTACACTGGATTATCTCGTCTCTAATCTTGTAAGAAATGTTCATCTTCTTTTTCTTCACTACTAGCCAGTAATGTGTACATGAAATTAGATCCCAAGTTCTTTTTTAATAACTTTGTCTGTTTTTTTTTTTTTCTCTTCACAGAGAGAAGACATTGAGCCGTACGTGGTATTGTACTCGCTAATAGCATTGGAGAAATTCGCGCAGACGAGCGAGAACAAAGTAACGATTAAGAGGCGACTCATGGCGGAGAAAGAGAATCCGTTATTGTCGTTGGAAAAATGGGCGAACGAGACCCATTACGTGAGACGCCAGGTTGGCTTCTCGGCTCAGTGGTGCTTAGATAACTTATGTAAGTTGAGTAAAAAAAAAAAAATTTCCCTGTTCGCAACACGCGTCAAATTTTCAATTAGCGTATTTATAGTAAGTACATTTTCTCACGTAACTTCATTTGTTGCAGTTTTAATGGAAGGCAGGAAATATTCCCATGACACAGTTGACTTGACTGGTATAAATGTGATGTTAAATACAAAGGACGTAAGCGAGTACCTGAAAATTTCGCCCAATGGATTGGAGGTATGTGGAAATGAGCGCGAGAATATTCTAAATATCGCAGTGAACTGTATGAACAATTGTATTTTAGGCACGCTGTGATGCATATTCCTTCGAGAGTGTGCGATGTACGTTTCAAGTCGATACCGGAATTTGGTACTACGAGACGCTAATAATGACGACTGGTGTGATGCAAATCGGCTGGGCAACTAAGCAAAGTACCTTCTTGAATCACGTACGTTAATGCAAAACTTTTTTCTCTACTTATTTACACCTGACAGATCACACGTGGGTCTACTAGTCCCCCGGAGAATTCAGCTTCTAGAACCTGTAATTGTTATACGCTTAGCAACGTCATCATGGCACCTCAAAAACTCGCTGTTTCCAATCAAAGCATTTAATATCATTGGCTCAAAAATTCAGTATGGTCTTGTTATAGGATTAACATTTGAGTTGGCCGAGGAAAATATTTCAATCTTCAAAACACGATCGTACTTCAGAAATGTTTCCACATCCGATTTTAAGCTCGGCAAAGGATTATAACGCAAGTTTTGTTTACTTTTTTTCCCCATAGGAAGGATACGGAATAGGCGACGATGAGTATTCGCTGGCGTACGACGGTTGTCGTCGTTTAATCTGGCACAACGCTCGTAGCGAGAAATATCACGAACAACAGTGTTGGAAGGCCGGCGACATTCTCGGCTGTCTTCTCGATCTAAACAAACCGGAAATAATATTTTCCATAAACGGCGTGGCGCTAAAACCGTGCGTTCAAGTATTTCAAACAGCAAAAACGGGCTTCTTCGCTGCCGCGAGCTTCATGTCGTTTCAACAGTGTCTCTTCAACTTTGGCAATGTACCGTTCAAGTATCCGCCTACAGATCGGGATTATCAAAAGTTCAATGACTACGCGACGCTCAACGATGAGGATAAGGTTGTACTGCCGCGACATATTTATCTCGATCAGTTGAGAAAATTGAGCGTGAGGGAAGATTCGTGCACGCTTTGCTTCGATCAGAAAGCTTCGGTTAGGCTTTTGCCCTGCGATCACCGGTAAGTAATCGATCCGAATACGGGAAACTTGACATTGAAAAGGTAGCTGATAATTGAATTTTTCTTACTTTCTTTCCTTCCAGAGGTTTTTGCCAAACGTGTTCGATACAGCTGTTCGAGTGTCCGATGTGCAGGGCAACGATCGGCGAAGTAGTGCTGGATGGCGTGTGACCCTAGTCGTGCCAGTCGGTGCATTTTTACCACCGCGCTCTCTCCACTTCCACTATTTTTCTACGTTTAAAGAAGGAGAACAAAAATAAGATACACAATTCTCGGAAGTTCTCGCAGGATAATCGCCTAGCCCCGTACAAGAGATTAAAAAAACCACGTGTAAACTGGATGCAAGTTTGCACTATCACGCGCATTCCTTCACTTTCTTCTTTACGCAACAGTATTCCGATAGAAAAACAAAAGAAATGAAGATAAGATCGAAAGAAAATGAAAAACAAAATGCAGTCGTGAAAAACCAATCGTGAAAACTTTGGTTCTCGACCGCGTGTGCATAGCCCAAGTGCTGCCTCACTCTACTGAGAATACAGACTCGAAAGCTGCGGGAGAATGGCGAGAGGATGATAGACTTTCGTCGTTGGAGTGAATCTTGAAATGGTAAAAGAAAAAAAAACAAAAAAAAAGAAAATGCAACGAGTACGTATGCCCCCTTTCGACTGATTACGCCACGTACTTCGATAATCAATTACACCTCTTATCTACGTTTAACAAAGATTGCATGTTTGATCGGTCATCTAGCCAAAAGTGACTAAAAGAAAGAACAAAAACCAATACGTCTGTCGATGATTATTCGCGTCCCGAAAACAGTAAATCTTCAAGTGAGAGCTCAGTGAAATGAAAAGAAAAACAAAAAAATTCTTTCATATAGAATCACAGAAAAATATCTATATATATATATATATACATAGTAATGTATAAATATTAAGTTTAAAGAACAAAGAGCGAATATATATTATATTCTTGGGAGTATATAAAAGAGATAAAGAAAAAAAAATTCAATATTCTTATCATCAGTCCATATTATTGCGTGAAAGTGATGATTATATGAAACATAATTTCCTGTATCTCCAATTTTCCTCCAGAATTTCAAGGTTTCCCGCCAGGAAGGAAGCGTTGTGGTGGTTTTTTTTTAACCCGAAGATCGAAAGAGAAGCGGCGTGCGCGCGCGACATCTCGAGATATTTTTAATCGAAGCGAGAGAAAACGATCTATCGAAGAGAGAAGAAGGACGCCGCGACGAACGAGGCTTACAAGTTTCGCCGTCAGGGTGCGCTTCAGTTTGTTACAAGATGGCGGGTGAGTGAGTGCCCGTGTACGGGACGAGCCTGGCGAAAAACACGAGGGATTTCACCTCTAACCCGTGGTGCTTGTGGGTTTCAGATATATCCTTCCTCAGGAATGAAGACATGGAAGACACGGATGAGCGTGAGTCTGACGTTTTATCCTTTATTTTTCTGGAGGGGGGGTATAACAGCGTTTTTTTTTCATTCGCGTGTCGGGGGGCGGCACGGGTGAACCAACCCGGGTCGTGCGAGAGTCATGCCGAGTTCTGGCGTGGTCACGGAACCCTCGCTGATACCTACGTATTTACGGTGTCGAGTCAAAAAGATATCTTTCAGGTTAGGTGATTGGCAGTTTTGTCTAAAATATTTTTTACGGGAGAAAAATTTTTCATAGGAATCGCATCGTAGAATTTTGTTGATTTTTTCTCGTTTTCGAGCCAAAAATCGTCGAGTCGGAAACGTCATGAGGTCCTCGAAACGCATGTCACGTCGGGATCCTTCTGTAGCACGCGCGTGGCCAGTGTCGTCCGAATTTTCATTGCGGACTTACGTTCGCCAGCAGGTAGCGCCACTCGCCGGCATGTTCGATGTTTACGTCGTTCGTCCCGTGCGGAGTGTGAGAATAAATAAGATAGAAAGAACGAAAAAAAGGACGGACATTTTATATAGCCTGGCGAGAAATCCACGGGTCAGAATACGACGAGATTTATTTCGAACCACCGGCAGAGCATTCCATGACTCTTGCGCGACAAACACTCCCACGCTTCCCAACACCGTTTTGCTATATATATATATATATATAAGTATATACTCCCTCGCGCTAATCGCACAACGATCTCCCTCCATTTGCCGAATCGACTCTCGCTTACGAGAGATACACTTTTTATTTTTTCGACTATCGCTCGAGGATATTTGACGAGTAAAAAACGCACGACGAACTGGAGATTATTAGCATTGACCAGAGTTCTATATTTGTTGCTTTTTCGTCGTAGTGCATGCGATATTGTTCATTTAATCATTTAAAATTGTAAACTGTAGTTTGGACAGTCGAATGATTCTATATAGCGAACAAAAATGTATTCAAAGAATTACGGTAGTCTTGCTGTGAACAAATACTGACTGTTGACCTTGGAAAAAGAACATCAACTTCTGACAGAACGTTAATTCGCAACGGGCTTCCAAGTCTTGGCATGGTAAAAAGTAGATATTTTTGTCGAAATAGAAATTTGAAGCTTCCCTCCTCCCGTTAAAGTTAGAAAATGTGTATTTTCAAGAAAAAGAAACCAACTGCTTCGTTGATTATAAAATTTAATTAAAGTGCTTTGAAGATTCGCACTTGAAGAGACTCTTAACGATAACAATTTTTTTTTATCTATCATAAAATTCGTCTTGCCCGTCCGTGGATCGTGGCCCGGCCAACTTGGCCGGCAATTCATTTAATTATTTCGTTAAATTTATCCAAGTGATATTGCGATTTCTGCCTCGCCGCGTAAGCTCCATCAGTGGCAGCGAACCCGGACAGCATAGAAAGTATATCCGACACTGCGTTCGAAGCCGAATTCGACCGCCAAGAAAATTAATTAAATGACAATGGAAGATAGGAAGATATATTTTTTTAATAAAAAAATGTATAGCAATAAATAAGAAAAGTAGGAAATTTAACGTTCGGGTAAATGACGCGGTTAGTCCCGTGCCGGCGCGTGGCGTCATCTGAGACACGACAAAGAAAGCGCACAGCCGGTTGGGAAGCCAAAGAGAGGGAGACGTGTACACCCGTGAAAAGCTTCGGAGTAAGCGGAGAGAAATATACAGCGTACAACGCCGGTATACATACGAGCCGAGAGAGGAGTCCGCAGAGGTCTTTCGCCTATCAGGGTTACTGATCTCTCTCTTCAGTGGTCTATCCTCTATTTCCCAGTGCCATCTGTCGGTTAGGGGCGTATACACCGACGTGTGCTGGTTTGCGCTCTCGGCTGTCGGTGTAATTTAACGTCGGGGTGCCCGCCGAACGGGCAGGGCCCGTCTCGAGACCCAGGTTCCCAGGGTGTCCAAAATCTTCGCCCGAACTTCTGCTCCACCCCGGCTACCGCTCTTGTATTCTCCATTTTGTTTCTCTCTCTCTCTCTCTCCCCGTTTCCAGGAAATTATGCCCTACGAGACGACTCCGAGGGGTCGACGAAGTTCCTTCTCTCACTCGAGGAGGGTTTGCTCGTACTTCCCTCGCCCAGTTTTTTTTTCTTCTCGTCGACGATAAAGACGGAGATCCCCGACGATTAAACGCCCGGGCCGATATACTCGACGCCCAGTCCAACTTTCGTCGTTCTTGTTCGACTGGCGGCTTGCCATTTTCAACGAGAAAAAATATATAAAATAAAATAAGAAAATCGTGACAATCGTAGCACCAGACACTCCCACTCGCTAATTTTATCAGTCGCCAGGTTCGTATAACCTATCCAGACCCCCGAAGATCCATCAATCGCTTCCACATTTAGATATTTTTTTAGAACTTAAATTGTTTATCGACCTTTTTTTTGTGACCTACCCGTCCATGGTATCCTAGGTCGACTCTTCGTTCCGCCTGTGACGCAAATCGTTCATGGAGAACCCTGTTATCGCTCTGAACTCACTGTCGTCTCTCTCTCCCTCTCGCTTGTTCCTCCTTGTTTTTTTTTCCTCCATCCTCTTCCTCCTCGTGATCTCTTCACCTCTCTCTCTCGTTCTCTCTGCCCATTCCCACCCGAGCTGTTGCTGCTTCTGCTTCTGCCGCTGTGATCTCTTTCTCTTTCTCTCGGCGTGCAGCTCGGTCCTAGTCAGCTTTATCTGACATTCCAGAGGTCGTTTATCAGCTCGACTAACTTATATTCCCAAGCTCCCCCGTTCCCGCTCGGGCTCCTCGTCCTCCTCGGCCATCGCTGCCACGAGGGATTCAAGTGTAGTTGCAGTAGAGGAGCCCTTCCGATCGTCGCTTCTCTCTCAGACGACGACGGCGACGTTGGCCAATGCCCGATTTAGGCGGGTAAACGACCCTGGAAAACCCTGTGGGACTCTCTTGCCTTATTCCTTACAGCATTAGACTCGCGATTAAATTTACCCCTGATGCGTACTCGTCGTCATCAAAGCGACATCCGAGCAAATTCTACCATCTTTGCTTCATTTTTAAAAAATTCCCATTACTACCATTTGCGAGCTCATTTTTTCAACGGATAAGTAAACATTAAAGTCGAAAGATCGGAATTGAGGATTGGCAGGTTTCTTTATTTTTTTTATTCGTGTTCAACCCTTTGAATTATAGTCGTTTTGAAGGATCTTAGCTCGACGGAATAATCGTCAAAGGAGCGTAACGATAGTATTGATTTTTGGTATTGAATGTGATGAAAATTGGGAAGTTGAACTTGAATTTGTTTTATAAATGTTTCACGTACCGCTTACTTGAAAAAATAATGCTGCACGCGGGTACTACGTACTCCTTTTTTGATCCGTCAGTACGTGGTTCGCGTATCCTCCCGATTGGCGATGACGTGGTGTTGGAAACACGCACGTGACACACCGCTTCCTGATTCATGCTTCCGTCCAACTATGCTGTTAGCGTCTTTGAAACCCGCGTCGTCCTATCGATTGATTCATTTCACATAGTCGCGTCACGAATTCGATACTTTTCCTTTGTTTTCCACTTGTTCTGCTAACAATTTGTCCTTCATTTTTTTTTTTGATACACATATATTGGCGAATGAGAAACGAACTACGAAATTCTGAGAGTTCTGCGAACAGTTCGTAGCTCTGCGCGCGCATAGGTTTTCATCCGGAAATAAGGGGACTTGCAGTACAGACTCGCCGATGGCGAGTCATCGAAAAACATTCGAAGCACGCACTGTATTTATATGTATGCCCACACACACGCATGAATATATACAATACGATGTATGTACTAGTAGCGAGCGTAAATGCAAGCGCGAGAGTCTCGGTCAAGTGAATCGTGTGTGGAACACCCAACGCACGCTTTTATGGACTTTTATAGACCGACTCGACCAGTTCTTTTCTTTTTTTTCCTCATATATACTAAATCGAAACCATTAGCGATACGTGACGCAGCAACAGAGGTATCGGGCGAGAGTGTGATGCTTACTTTGTAGAAACGATTGGAAAAATACAACAGCAACAACATAAAAAAAAAACGTCGCCAATGAAAATTCCACATTGTTTCCCGCGAAGCGATTCGAGCCAATTTACGATCGTAATATATATCTTTGCGGAATTCTCGACCCAACCAAAAATGGGTATAATGGGAAACGTGCGAATCGTAAACTATGTGTAAAAGAATAGAGAACGAGAAAACTAAAGAAAAAAAAGACACAGAGCAGTCTTGATTGAAGTCGGTGGGGAAGTTCGCGGCCCTTTACGTACGTGGGGTTTCTTGCCGAGAGCAAACCCTCTTGCCTTTTATATATGAACAACGATGCCGAGATGCTTGCGATTCATTTTTTTTCTGCCCCACCGAAGAAACTAAGTAGTCTTTTCACCACACAGCTTTTTTTTTCATCTATTTTTATTTATCAGCAAGAAAAAGATCACTAATTGGACGCGATAATTGTAAGCAGCTTATCGAGTTTCCCACGGACTCCTCAATTCCTTCTTTTTATCCTCTAAACTGTACAAAAAATCCGTCCCCAGTTGTAGAAGTGAAACTAAACGATCTCTGTCGCAAAAAGAAAAAAAAACTCATCCCCGTAATGCCGCGTATTATAATTTGTACCTCTGCCAGCAGTTAATCGATACAAACTCCCCGCGGTAACGATATCGTCCGGATATAATAATATCGCGCGCAAGCCACGTTCGCCACGGCCCATTAGCTTCAGGTATGTATTTGGTTAACGAAAGCCGCGAGGTAAGGTCACCCCCGAACCGCGTCGGTGGAACACAGCAGCGACAGCGAACCCGACGCGAGCGGGTTCCGGGGTCGTCCCCCCCTCTCCCCCCCCCCCCTCGCGTTAGAATCTAAACGATAATCGATTTCAACCGTCACCGGTCAAGGTTGCTCATGCCGAACTGTGAGCCCGAATTACCCGGCAAACCGAGTGAACGAACTAAAACGTTCTCGCGCTACTTTCTCGTTTCCACTTTCCCATGGCCTCTTGCTCCCCCCCCCCCCCCCCCCCCCCCCCCCCCCCCCCCCCCCCCCCCCCCCCCCCCCCCTCCCTCTCCCTTTCTTTGTCATATAAATTCCATCGTTTTCATATATCCCCCGATTCGAGCCGTGTAAAAGGAAAGAAGAAAAATAATCAATTTTCACTTCTCAATCGCGCCCTCCAAACACACGAACGAATTGTTTGTTCGGTCAACGATTTTAATTGATGCTATTCAACGGTCACAAAAAAAAAGTGTCAGTTTTTCTTCCAACTTCTATCGAGAGAAACGAGACTATTATTCGATATTTCATCCGCGATACTTTCCCATGGCGTGTCCCTTTTTTGAGTTTTTTTTTTCCCGTCGTGTTCACTTCTTCCTATTCGCAGCCAGAGATCGCGAAGGCTCGCGAGGGCCTAGTGGGCACTGCTGGGAGGTGGTTAACGGAAGGGATGAAAGTCTGCGATCGCGACTCGGTTAGGGTGTACGCAGGGCGATGCACAGGAGCAACAGCAGCAGCGCAACTGCACAGTGGTATAGAGAAACTTTAATTTCTTGGCATTGTAGAAGCGAGTTCCTTGCCCTTTCAGAGGTCGCCTTTCAGTTCGGTGGTCTGTTTTTGATAGGAGACCCAAGTCCGTCTAGACGAACGCGCACACACGCGAAAAACCCATACAACGATCGTCAGAAGGGGGATTGCCACGGCTTTTATAATCGCAAAACGTAATGCACCCCTCTGGAATACGCTCAGCGCAAAAGTAGTACCGGTTTATCTTTTTTTTTCCTTTCTTTTTTTTTCAACATCGAGCCACCCGCCCGCCCGTTTCGTCCCTCCGCGGTCCGTTTTATTTTTCTCCCTCTTACTATCGCTCGCGGACTCGCAGAGATGGGTTTCAACCCTCTCGTCTCGTCTTCTGTAAGTCTCGCGGTAACATTAAAATTATTTATTCTCATTATTAAAATCGCATTCGAGACTCGCCCGCGGAGCATCGTCTCGTCTCGCACAATGCCTTCATGTCAGAATGTTTTTTCTTTTTTTTTTAATGTATTTTCTTATTGTTATGCACCTTCCCAGGGTTCGTAAGTGACGATTTATTTTTTTTTAACTTCTCGAGAGTGAAAGAGTGGAAGATTGTTTGCTGGCAAAAAACGTATCTAATTTTAATTTATGTATTAAAAAAATGGGTTTTCGAAATTGAAAGCAATATGTATCTTATGATGTAATTCAAGTTTAAATCAAATTTAAATAAAAACTATAACTTTTTCTATCGGTGATATTCCGCATTGAGTAAATGCCGTAATTGGGATTCGTCCCGTGTAGAATTTATAATAAAGAAATAGTTTTTCGATAGGAAAACTCCGACCAAAAACGATAAAATATCTGCGTCGAGGGGTTATTCGGGGGGAGGGGGAGGGGGGAGGATTGATTTTACGATTTCTCGGTACTGCGCGAACTCGGAGTATCGTTCAATCTCGCGATCCTAATTGTTGTGGCGAACCGATCAGTGGCGCCGTCTCGCGTTTCAACGTTCTCTGCTTTCCTGTTTGTATATACACGTATATATGTATATACGTGTATGTGTACGCGACTGTCGATTATTACATGGCATTCCTCGAATGCCCAGGGAGCTTCCCCTCCGTTTCTCCGTTCGTCCCAGACCATAGACCCGCGAGAACGTCGCGTACAGCCCACTCCGGGTCCATTGCCATCGTCTCTCTCGTTAAAGTTTAGAAAGAGCGAACGGGGGACCTCCCGAGAGGCTTGGACACCCAAGTACCAACAGCGATGCTCTCGATCTCATTAGTCGTCCTCTTCACACCGATAATGCACTGACAGAAAGACCTCGGAAAAACCACCAAGTCATATGGTAAATTTCTATCAGGCAACACATCCGTGCCACACTAACACACACATGACACACCCGCGCCACCACTAACGATATGCGAAGTTTTCACGGGGGCAGTAGCAATTTTTTCCCATCTCATATCGTAATTTTTTGGCACATTTACATCTTTGCCACTCACAACTTTAGCAGATAACAGCTCTACCATAAAGGTGTTCTTAGGGGGCTTAGGCCCCAGAACACGAAATAAACGAATCTATCTATCTACCAGAAAACATCTCTACCATATTACAACTCTGCCGTATTAGAACTCTACCAGAAAATAAAAAATCTCTACCAGAATCAAAACAAAAGTCTACCGGACTTTAAATAAAACTCTACCGGAAATGAAATAAAACTCTACCGGAAATGAAATAAAACTCTCCCCGAATGGAAGTAAAACTCTACTGGAATGGAATTAAAACTCTTCAAAAAATAAAAATTTCAAGTCCAGTAGAGTTTTATTTCAAGTCTTGTAGAGTTTTTTTTACTTTTTGGTAGAGTTCTAATACGGTAGAATTGTGAGTGGTAGAGATGTAAATGTGCCAAATTTTTCTAGAAGGCGGGTTGGCAACATTTTGCACATCTGGCTAAGAAGTTCGTCGAAAATTTTTATGTATGTGCACATACAAAAAAAATGGATCGACATAATATTCCGGTATAATCTACAAATCTAAAACAAACGGTTCGCGATCGTGATGCTACCTATTACTACATGTTCCGGTAAGAACAACTTATATTGTATCAAAAATGTCGGGATACTTGGGTAATATCTACGGGAGCGAAAATGACCATATATTTCAGCAGAACATGTAAAGTTTAATACGAATGTTTGCCAGGATATTGCTGCAGTTCCCATATACCTAAAAGTTCTGTCGATTTTTACCAGCTTTATGGTTATTTGTATCAGATCCTCTTCTCAGTGTGCCAAGAACAAAGTTACGAAACAAATTCAAATTCACATAGATAGTTGAGGAAAAAAAAGATTACATCTCTTGCGTATATATAGATTGCTAGAAGATGAATAAAAAAATAATGGTCCAGTTATTCCTAGTTTCAGATGCAGAGGCTGCGAATTTTTTGCCGAAGATTCTTTCATAATTCGTTTTCACCCGTCTTTGATGCCAAGTGAATACCAATGGATGAATGAATACTTCCAAGTTTGCAATTCGGCTAATTCTAGGCTCCATGTTGGATGAGGTGATTCTTGTGTAAAATCTTTAACGAAAGCTTTTTATCGGCATTTCTTCTTTTCACAGTCAATTCATAGTTCCGAATAAAAACAATGGGCTTGAATAAAATAAAAATAATTCATTCAGAGCACAAAAAATTTCGTAAAAATATCTATGGCAAGTAGATGGCGATCTTGGCGAAGAATTTTCCAGTTTTCTCGTTTCCTCGTCAGTCCCGATAGTCCGAGCTCGTACTTTACTCTCGTATAGTGGTAATCGTAGTGGTGATAGAGTAGAGTATGTGTACATACGACCCATTCATAAAGACGGGAGAGCGTGACTAACCCGTGAGTATAGAGAGAAACTCGTGGCAGCCTCGGGAACGAGGCATCAACTCACTCAGTCTCCCTCGGCTGGCATCGACCGTTACATCGCTACGAGAGAACGATGACAAGTCAAACGAGACACGAGAGACGCGACAGACGTGTGTATGCCACCGCGCAGCATCCAATTTTTTTTAACCCCCTCAATCTTTAGCTCTCGTTCTTTAACTTCTCTCGTGTTTGCATTCGCCGCTCTGAAACTCAGACCGCCGCGACACGAACGGGAACCTACCATTTTTCCCTCGTTTCGCTCAAATTAGTTTCCTCGTATTTCTCATTCGTGCTTGCAACTACTTTTTTACTGTCACACCGGCAACCTCGGAACGTTTTCTAAATAGTAATAAAGAATAAATAAAAAATATATATTCCGCCTTCAGCATCGTAACGCTAAATCTGGTTGATTAAAAAAATGATTTATATAGAATCTATTTTATTAAAAAAAAATCCATCCGTCAGTTCATTTAATAAGTTATTATTAATTATTATAAAAAAATATATATTTGGAAAGTGGCTCGAATTGAACAAATATTGTTTTTGATCTCGCTGAAAATAGTTCCGCGAGGAAACACCTGGCGATGAGTCTGTGCATTCTAGGGGTGCATGTGCACACACACCCGGTGGAAATGATTTAAAGCGATATATGGTCAACCGAAGCCCTCGGCGATGAACAAGAGCACATCGAGAGCCTCGGACGCGGAGCCTTTAACGGATAACAGTTTTCCCTCTCTTTCTTTTTCCGCTGTATCTCGCGGTGCTTCCGCGTTCCCAGCAAAGTCGATGAGTTCTCGCGGTTCCCGCGACTTTAAACCCGAGGACTGACTCTACTGACCAGCGTTTTCTTTGCTCACAGTTGGTTTTTTTTCGTTATTCCCTTCCCCGCGACGATTCTACTTATTTAGTTCGCCCGCTGCGCGAGTCGATTCGCCGGTCATTGTCTTTCTCAAATTCTCTTCAGGTATGGGGTCGCTGGGCATGTGACGTAGGGTACAACACTCGCGAGAGAGGGATAAAGAGACGGAGCGACAGTCAGAGTAACAAACAAGAGGGAAGAACTTGGTCGTCGTACCGAGATCGGAAAACGTATAAGGGCCAGTTTTTAGCGGTTCCCCGCATCGGGTAGTGTACCTGATGATGGTATACGAAGAGCGACGATCGCTCGAACGACGTAGATGGCGATCTTACGTCCGTGCAAAGACCTGGACGTACGCTTCTTGCCAATCGCGATTCCTCCCTCCGTGGGAAAGCACGATTACCGCTCTCGGGGAACAGGCCGCGTCAGCTTATGTTTCCAGCTCAAACATACTCGATACAATTTTATCTCTCGCGCATACATACATATTTATTCCTCGCCGCTGTAACGGAAACGGCGAGGCTTATTTTTTTTCCAAGGATGATTAATTGAAAGATATGCAAAGGAGAAAAACAATCTTGCCTTCGAAGCTTGTAGATGTGCAGCAAAGTTGGGAATATTTTTATAAAGCTTCCCGTAAGAATTTGAAGGATAAATAATACATGGATAAAAATGTGCAGCTATGTCATTGGTTTTTTGAAATAACACGGGCAAAGGATCTTAACGCGAGACAATTCTCTGTGAAACTCTCTTAGCTCAGAGGTACGGTCCCTTTATTAATTCGCGGTGGTAGAGACGCGACGGGGATCTGGAAGACATAAAATAATCGTGAGGTACACTCTCGAGCAGGGCGTAGAAAGGGTAGCGGTGAGCATACACGGGTTAGCTCTGAATAAGGCGAACGTTGAGCCTCGTCCGGGCTGGTCCGGCCGCGGAATATAAGTACTGAAAGAAGAAAGTATACTACAGGAGGATGAGCCGTGGAAGGTATATACATATATACATAAAACGTTGGGGGTAGATTACGAGGGATTGCGAAACGGTAAAAAGAGCCCCGGGAACCCGGGCGCTGAGTAGTGAAAGTCTCGGGGTCTGAAAGGGGTGCATAAAAGAGAATGAGTATGAGAAGAGCGAAAACGAGTCGCGATTACCGTCACCGTTCTCTCCTCTTCATCCCTCCTCCCTATTCGAGGCGAACTGTGCGTAAGCTAATTTTCCGGTGCGAAATTGAGCTAATTTTCCGGTGCAACGCCCGCGCAACGCGCCCGTAGAGCTACAAGGTCACTGGGCCACCGCCACTCGAAAGTCACCCCCGCGGCTGGAGCCACTCCAACCCCTTTCGTTTGCCTCAAAGGATGAGAAACAAAGATTTAAGCCGTCGCGGCTCGAGTATTTTTTTTATTTCTTTTTCTTTCTTCACTCCTGATGAGGGCGCCTCCCGAAGCGTCGGCTTGTCGTTCAACCCCGAAAGGAGACGAATCGAAAACCGCGAAAAAAATCACTTTTGCGACAGTCACTCCGGTATTATGTGTCATATATCGATATACTTGTTGGATCAAAAATTGTGTAGTTTGATCCGCTCTTTTTTCAAGCTATGTGTAACTCTGAAACGGACCGACAAATCATTTCGAAATTTTTACGACATCTTCGGAGGCTCTCTACATTCGCTTCGGAATTTTTTCAAAATTTTCTTTCCAACCCATTTTCGATATTTTATTCAACCTTTTTTTGTAACCAAAAACACAATATTTGTCGTACTTTTTCTTTACTAATTTTTTGTTGTTTGCAATGTGTGACGATGAAGGGTTCGTGACGCAGGCGCTGAAATTTCCCGGCAGTCAAAATTGTTTCAATCCCCCCCGGGATTCCGGGAAGTCGAAGGTAGAGAGGTGGATGACCAGTGATCGTCGCCGGTGCATCGTTCTCGCTCTTGTCCCTTTACGCACCGTCCGTCCTTATCGAGAGCGCGACTCGATGCTCGAGGGTTCCGATGGAGAACCTCGCGCTACGTGTTTACTACATCGTGCTGTTCCCCGGCAGCTGCATTTATACGCCCGTTATGTCGTTGACGATGTGTGCATGTGTGCGCGTTCTATCGTTTGCGACTGTCCTCTCCATTGGGCCGAGAGAGAGAGACTTCGGGTTAGACGGGTTCGAAGCTCGCCCCAGCGGTTACATACTTGCAGCTACAATAAACGCACACACACACACACACACACAAGCGAACCCATACGCTTGAGTCTCTCGTCGAGCGTGACGAGACAACGAAGTAGACTTCATTGTTGTAACGTGTTTTTTTTTTGTTTTCTTTTTTTCACTCAAATTGCTATCATAAGAATCGCGGAAAAGCTATCGTTTCTTCGATCTCGTAGGTAAACAATAAAATAAAATAAAAAAAATAAAAAGTCACTTGGATGTCCGCGATGTCCATTAGGGAAGAGTCGTAAATAAACACGAGTCTCGGAGAGGACAGTGAGAGCCCAGTGCTCGGGCAGTAAAGTAGCAAAGTAATCCCAGGAAGAGGAGAACAAAGTTGAGAGAACCCTGTGAGAAGCGCACTGCATACCATAACACACACAGTTGGGCACCGCGTACTTAAACGAGGATAAAGTGTGAGAGAGTTTAAGGGAATCAACGTTAAAGCGCTCCTCTCGAGGCGCAACGAGTGTGAAAGAAGTCGACTAATACGACAAGGAGAGGCGAGGAGCGAGAGGGAGGAGGCGGAACGGCACACGAGGGTCAGGATTAAATATAACCGTTTACTCGAGCTATTTATAAAGATTAACTTGTTGGTGAGATAACGAACGCGTGAAGAAAACGGCCCTGTGGGGAGGGGTGGGGGGAGAGGATGGCTTATTTGTCCTCGGCAATTGCGCGGGAATTCGCGACCAGTCGCCGCAATTGCATCGTCTTTTATTACGAATTTTTTGGCTGGGAGCATTTTTTAAAATAAAAAACTGTATCTGGAGAACTTTACCTGCCGACAGATCACGGGCGTTACGGAACATTTCGAAAAATCATAATCGTCACAAAAAAATTATTATTTTTTTTATTTTTGGAGGTTGTTTAAAGAAATATATATAGGTATGTGTGTGCAGCAGGTTTAGTCCAAAGCCAACGGGACATTGCCGAAAGACCAATTTATTTTATCGAAAAATCATAAGACTATAGGGTGGCGTGAAAAAATATGTTTTTCGAGATTCTCCGAGTGAACTCTCAGAGTCACGGTAGAGAATCCGGTTTCCCACGTTTACACGCACGACAAGAGGCCTAATCGGCCGGCCGTAGAGAGTCAGAAAGAGATGACGATGGAAACAAAAAAAAAGAAAGCAGAGATAGAGTCGCGAAGAATCGAGCGGCAGGAGGCAGAAGAAATTCCTGAGGAAATTACGACATCCAGGAGGTCCCTTATCTCGACTCGTCGTGGAAGAGGCCGCCGGTGATACGGCGTGGTATTTTTTCCCCCCAATCTTTTTCTCTCTCTCTCTCTCTCTTGCTCTCTTCGTTTCTCTATCTGTATTCATACATTTTTATCATTCTTACGCGCACGCGCGAACGATGCACTGTCGGAGCCTCACGAAACACGGGACGCCGACTGCGACGTTGTTTTTACTACTAATGCGAGGAGAGGCGGTCTCCGCTACGAGCACGTCGTCGCTGTCCTCGGCGTTTCATTCATTTGTCGAGAGAAGTTTGTGCCCTGAAGTATAGTGTGTATAGTATACTATAAGCGCGTATATATCTACGCTTTTTTGAGACGGGGGCTTGCGTTATCGCGCGCCGTACACGTACCGAACGTGTCCCATTCCGGCAACTTTGATCGGATTCCAATGCAATTTTTTCTCAATTTTATCACGCTTAAAGAAAAAATTAAGACCCCTTATTTTTTTTTATCTTCGTACAGTCAGTCTCGTATTTTTGCGAATGGAGATTCACTTTGCCATTTCCTGAAATAAAATTTATCAGTGAATTTATTTTTGCTCCATTTTGAATGGAAAAAAAAAATAGTGTGCTGTTTTTGGTAAAAAAAATAAAAAGTTATGGAATGGTTTATCGTATTCTCGATAACATAAAAAAAGATCAAATTGTGGAGGGTGAATTTTATAATTCGATAATCAATTACTTAAAAAATAATCAACTTGAAACCAAACGTAATCTCTGACACCAGATGTTTGGTAAGAAAAAAGAATCTGAAATCTGGGCGATCGAGAAAGACCGTACAGAGTTTCCTCTAAAGTCTCGCGGCTGGCGCATGTGCCCGTAACTTGGCCCGAGTTAATCTTAGGGCCTTCTCTCTCTCTCATTCGACAATAAAACTCTATTCCGCCCTTACATTCCTGTCGACTGTGTCGTCGGCTATTTTAAGCTCCCACAACGATCTCCCCCTGACCTCCCCCGTCCCCCTCGCAGCGATCCATCTCGGATATATATTCTTACACATCCAGCTCGTTTAATCTCCTCGTCACTTTAATTAGGCTAAAAATTAATGCTCCTCAACGGTTTCTCTCGCTGTTCTCATTCTCACCGAATTGCACTCGACTGCTCTCAGCGTCTCGGACACATCTATATTAGTTGCGAAAGAAATGAATGAAAAGAGAGAAAATAAAAAGAAGAAAAAAAAACGTCGTAGTAAAAACACAGTCTGACCACGCATTGCCCTATCTACTTGCCACACCGCGTTCGCGCGCGTACATGTATATCTATACCTTGCGCGCTCGATTCATTCTCGGTATCGCCGACCCTCGCGCCTTTTTTTTCCTCCCCCCTCCCCCTCTTTCGTTTCTCGTACACACACCCTTCCGCACCCCCTGCTTACTCACAGGGCGCTCGTTCACGTGCACCAAGTGGCACCGAGATATAGCACAGCGTAAAAGGCCCGGTCTCCCGTCCCTCCTCTCCTGCCGCACCGTTGTAACACACATGGGCGAGTACAGAGAGAAACACGCTAACCGAGAGAACACGCCACCGCTCCGCCCGTGGTGCGCCCGATGCAATCAATGAATGAGCTTTTCCCGGTGCACCGACCTCCGAGCCCATATAGTACTTATCTCTCGTTACGCTCGTTTCCTTCCTTCGTATCAATTTCTTTTTCTTTCTATTTTTATTGACCCACTGGAAAAATGGAAATGCATTCCACATCCGCGGATATGGAAATCGAAGGAAAAGGGAGTACGCGAGTGCGCTACGGCTGTAGATGTCGATCGTCCGTGTGTGTCTCTCCGAGCTTTGTAGACTATGTACTACGCAGTAAAATCCGTTTCCCGGCTAGTTTGACTGACCCACATAGGAGTGCCGGCTCTCTCGGCGGCATTGGAGTGTTTTAACACAAACGGGGATAGGCGCGCTCGCGCTCTCCGTGTGTACACATTTTTCTATCCTCACTCTCCTTCTCTCTATCTCCCGTGTACTATACCAGTGTATATAGTACGTTACACATCCGGCTGACGGTTCTTTCATCCGGTCGTGGCCTCTCGCTCTCGCATCGTGCGTGAACCCTCTTCTCGGCCAACGCGCTCGGAGCTCGGACGTTAACGTGTATGTGTCAATGTATGTATCAATGTGTGCGTGCGTGCGTGCGTGCGTGCGTGCGTGCGTGCGTGCATGTGTGTCTGTGTCTGTGTCTGTGTCTGTGTCTGTGTCTGTGTCTGTGTCTGTGTGTATGTGTGTGTGTCTGTATGCGTGTCTGTGTGCGTGTCTGTGTGCGTGTCTGTGTGCGTGTCTGTGTGTGTGTCTGTGTGTGTGTCTGTGTGTCTGTGTGTCTGTGTGTCTGTGTGTCTGTGTGTCTGTGTGTCTGTGTGTCTGTGTGTCTGTGTGTCTGTGTGTCTGTGCGTCTGTGCGCCTGTGCGCCTGTGCGCGCGCGCGCGCGTGTGTGTGTGTGTGTGTGTGTGTGTGTGTGTCTGTCTGTCTGTCTGTCTGTAGTATGCGCTTTAACGGAGGCACTGTACGTACGAACGTACATATGCTCGTAGTACGTTCTACGTACACCACGATTCTACGTACACGGTTTCTAGTAAGCCGAGAGAGAGTGAGAGACGGTACTATGCGGGGATAGTACGTGCTCGGAGAGGGGGCTAAAGCCACGCAAGCTCGCAATCAATGAATGACGGCGTAGTGGCCGGTGGCCGGGGCGCTCACTGACCGTGATGACTTTTCTTATCTTCCTATCTATGCTCCTTCCGTCTTTCTCTCAACGGTTCGCCGAGCGGTTTATTCTGTAGCACAGTCGTTGGCGATGCAATGGTGATTTAACGGTTTTGTATGCATGCACTGTGAGGATACATATATGTGGGGGTATGCGTATACAATTGGCTCGAGGCATTTTTTCGACTGACTCTATTCACGGACACATAGTCGAGCTGATCCAGAAAAAAAAAATCAATGTTTTCGGCATTTGTCAATGTACCCGATGTAAACATTTTCGGGACAATAATGCATCAACCCGGTCGGAAAATGTTCCCGAGTATACGCTGCGGTGTACTTGATCCAAAAAGTATAGAAAAAAAAGTAAGTACATTTTTATTGTTGGGATATCCAAGTGATACCTTCTCGTGAGGCCAATGACTGTGGTATTCCGATTACCTCACAGTTCCTTTACTCCATCGCTGCAGCGCTTCACCCCTTGCCTCTACGTTTCCTTCCCTTTCTCTCTCCCCCCCCCCCATGTTCTCGTATCTCCCTTCCTTTCGTTACACTCGTACGTTATATCTTTCTCTCTTTCCATCTCTTCGCGTCCCCACCCCCCTCTCGTCATCCGGTACGCATTACGCGCTATGCGTACACGAAGGCGAACGTCGGCGTGGCCGACGCACGTTTATCGATCGCGGGCGTCGGCGTCTCGACCACGCGGTGGCGCCCTCGCCGAAGCGGCGCCGTCGGCGTCCCGACGTCGACGTTCCATTCCGTCTCTCTCTCTCTCTGTCTCTCTGTGGAGCGCCGCTGCGCGAGGATACCCGAGATTCGTTCGTCGTCCCCTTCGACCCCGCGCGGCGGACTCGTCTCGTCGCGCGTCCTCTACGCCGCCTCGGCTTTCCCTCGGGGCGAGAGTACGTGGGGAGGCAAAAGCGCGCGGGGGGCCCTTTCCCCTCGTCAGCGCCGACGAGCCAATCGCGAAACTCGCCGGTACAGCGCCGGTACAGCGCGTAGTACCAACCCGGCGTGTGCAACTTTATCGCGAGTCCACGAACGACCACCTCATCTCCAAGAAGTGTCTCGGCTAAACATTTTTTTTTCGTCTCCGGCGATTCAATAGTTGAACTTTTTTTTTATTCGTTTCTACTAATAGACAAAACATTAAAAGTACGAAGTAACGGTAACCTCGGATAGAGTTGAGGCGCAGGGTCTGACGAGTTGCGCTCCGGTTCGCGAGAGTCTTGAGACGAATGCAGTGAAGACAAGATTACCGACGAGCGATCTTCGGTACTGTGTAAACTGTGCGGAGTGCGAACGCAAGAGAGTGCTGGTTGATACGTTAATAGCGAGAGATTAATCGGGACTTCCGGTAGGATTTTCATCGGTTTTTTGGTCGAGTTTTCACGAATATTGCGATCAAAGTTCGAACTGGCAAATGCGAATTTTCGTTCCCACGTCCTCGGTGCCGTGATGAATCGGAGGTTTGTTTTGTCGTGCGGAAGGAAGTTTTTTTCGAGATATAAAAATACGAAAGGAATAAAAAAAACAGCACGCGAAAGGAACGATATGGTGGACCGCCCGGTGCTGCTGGTCCGCCAGGACGTGAGCGAGGACCAGCAAGCATGGCCGTCTAGTTTCGGCGTGAGCCAACGTCCTTTCGACCATCGGGAAATTTTTATTTTTTCTGATCCTCGAACTTGGCCGATTCGTTTCGAGCGCGATTACCGTCCAGTTATTTGAAAAAGTACGAGAAATTATTTCGATCTTACGGTGGAAGAAAAGTTCGCGAATCATCTTGAGCTGTGCGCTGAGGAGAGAATGCCACGCCGGTTACGCCGGCATGGATGGCGTGGCGAGCAGCCCGGAAAATGTCGAGGATTTTCTCGAAAGCGAGAAGGATAAATTCTAACGAACGAACGACTTACGTCCGACGATGAAAAAAATAAATAAACCGGAAGTCGGAAACCACCGGAGATAAAATCTGTTGATAGGCTGTTCTCGGTTTGCGAACTCACCGGGTGGGAAAATGCCGACTTCACGCCGGGAAAATTTTGGTCTCTCTTATCCCTCGAGTGTGCGTTAATAGTGGCTCGCAACTTCCGGTATATCCTAACGTCGAGACTGTCGTCTCTCCACGATATTTCGATTGCTTTTTCGTTTTTGATTTAATTCTTGTTCCAAAAACTCAGACAATATTTAATTTTTATTTTTATCATTTTAATATAACAATTGTTGTGCACAATTACTGTCATGTGGATACCTGAAGAACGTCGGCGACTTCGATCATCGTATTTCAGGTGAGATTTGATCCTCGATGAGAAGAATCATTCTGGTTCTTTTCTTTCTTTTCGGTAATTTTTCTCCATTTTTGTCATTCCGGGTAACGAAACGTTTCTCACCCGGTTGGACGGAGAGAGACTCCGAGAGCGAGTGTTTCGGCTCTCGAACCACCCACACGTACGGAAGAGAGCCTCGAGGGTCCATAATGGTTTGTTATTGATCTAACTCCGCGGCGCTCTCTCCCCCCCCCCCTCTCCCTCGTCTTTCCTTACATTTTTCTTCCTTTGTCCCCGATGCCGGTTCGTCTTCTTCGTCGTCGTCGTCCTCCACGTCCTTTCGCCCTCTTTCCTTCTCGCTCACGTTCCTCCGGCTCTTCGCTCGTCGCGGGGCGCTGCGGAGCGAGGGGGAACACCCGCGCACACCCGAGGGGGTTGCGGGCGAAACTCTTCCTTCGTCTCCGACGAAAGTAGGGATGGAAGGCGGAAGGGAGAGGAAAAAAGGAAAGAAAAAAAAAAGATCAGAGAAGGGTGCGACTGGTCCCACGCAAGGAATTCCTCGTCCTTACGCCGTATCAAGAGTGGCAAGAGCGAAAGGGAGGACTGTGGGAGGAAAATCCGCATCCCCTTGAATCCTCCAGCAATCCCCACACCACCGCCTACAGCCCCCCAAGGCACTTTCCTCCTTTCGACGAAACTACTTCTCGGTGCTTTTGACGTACTCGAAAGAGTACGAAAAAAAAAGAAATGTTACCACAAAACTCTCGAAAGGTGACTGTGCGAAAAGTACTTTTGAGCCCGCCTGAAATATCTATCATTATTATTTTTACTATTGCAGTAGATAAGGATCCGATTTTATATCCGTCCGTAATGTATTAACTACCGATCGATATCGTCGGTTCTTCTGTACTCGAAGCCGCTGTGAAATCTTTCATGGTCACAGGGGTCGTAGATAGCGCCGAAAATTTTATTTTCTCGTGAGGTACTTTCACCGATCGTCGCGGACTTTCGGCCCGTAAGCGAACAACCTTGCGCAGATTTTTTTGTTCCTTGTGCTGCTCCAAGTCGGAAGCGATCCTTGTCGCTGTTAATTTTTTGGCGGGAAAATATGAACCTTCCGAACATAATTAATTTTTTTTTCTTATTTTTTTTTTCTTTTCCACTCGACAAACAGGCATCGTTAACTCGGCAAGTGGAGCGCCCGGTCTCGTGTCACACGAGTTGACCTTGATCGCGCGGTCGCGTGCGATTCTGCAAAGCCATCCCTCCGTCCCGTGACCTCCGACCCCGCGGCACTCCGAGCCGGAAGGAAAAACTACCTCTTTAACGAACGAATAATTTAACGTTCTAACGATAATGACCGGTTCGAGGCTCGATCGTCAAACTCCTCGACGAAGTCATAGAGGAGAAGGTGATGAAAGTTTGCTGAATTATTTTTGTTCGGAAGTTTGAGGGAGAAAAAGAACAGGAAGGAAAAAAATGCGGGCTTACGAGAACTTGACCGCGGGCGCGTTGACTCTGGACGTTGATAGCAGTGCTGCAGTGGCGAAAGCTCGGCTCTATAATTTCTCGCGTGTCGAGTGAATAATTGATGCCGACCGTTAGTCCACCAAGTCGAACGACACTCGTCAGTCCATCGCCCTGTACTTCACTCTTCGGCTTCTCCACCCTCCTTGTCGCGTTAGCATCCCCGACGACACTTACATACTTTCCGCGTACCTACTATTAACCGACGTGTCGATACCGACGGGCGTATACGTACTTAAATATTTAGAGCACCGTTTACGAACCGTCGTACGACCAACTCTATTTACGGCGAAACTCTTGTCGGCTCTACCTTCCTCTTTTTTTTATCAACTTTTGTCGTATCGGCTAGAAAAAAAAATGAAAAATTATATAGCAATGTGTAATGTATGGAAGACTGTGGCAAAATTGAAACAGGTTCTCCATTTCAAATGAGTCTTGTTTATTTCACTTTTTTAAATGGAAAATGGTATGAAAAATAATATATATAATTAGATATTGATAGATATTAATTTACTACAAAAAATTAGATGTTTCGATAGATCGAAACTATCGCGAATTAGTTTATCGTGAAGCAGGCGGAAACAATTAGTGGCTGCGAGACGAAACAATCCGCCGTGTGAGCGTGAACTCGGCGATGATATTGTGGCAGCCTATTGTCATTCGGCGATAAGTTTGCGAATTCGCGAGGATTTTGGTCGACGCGAGCGAAGCCAGAGCGAATCCCGGTTGCACAATAACTCCCCGTTCTCGACGCCTATATCGTATCTTCGATCCGGGCTACAACTTCTCCGGCGCGTTTGTCTTTGACGCTGAAAGCTCTCTGCGCGCCCACCAGCCCCTGTCACGTCATCTACCGCACCTCTCGCGGAAAACTTCCTTTCTCCAGTGCTCTCTCCCCTGTCTCCCCCGCAAAGCTCAAACTTTAACCTTCGTCTCGGAGACCCGGTTCGCGCGACACGGGCTTTCGAGTGTTCTCCACCTAGCGGCTTCGCTCGCGGGCGTACCGAGTTACGGAACTTTAACGTCACATACGCAGTGTCTTGTTTATTGTTCACACGCGAAACGAATCACAACGACACCCGAACGACGCGGCCCGTTTCTTAATTAAGTTCGATATTCGAGCCAATTTTCATTACGTTACTTAAGCTTGAACATTTATTCACAGGGTTCTGTTACCATAACCTTAGGGTTGTTAAAATATTCGGAAAATTTCATATTTCTTACATGCCGGGTCACGCGTTTTGGTATTCCTTAGCTAGATAAATCATCGAACGGTGTGATTGAAGCAGAATTTTTTGTTTCCGGTAAATTGGACCGTGGCCTTAAATTTCTGTTTCGAAAAAGGAATTCTTTAAAATAGATACATTTTGTTTAAAAAAAGTTATATCTGCGTCTCTGCACGCCTTGCGGGTTTCCTCAGTTGGATAAATAATCGGCCATTGTAAACTCGAACCGATTGCAATGTTGGGAACGATAACCGGAAGTAATACTCTGTGAAATAGTAAAAGCGATTTGCTCCGGGGTGTATGGATAGGCCTCGAAAGAAATGGGATAGATACACAGATAGAAAGTGAGAAAGAACGAGGGCTCTTCGGAGTATATGGTAGAAAAAAAAGAAAGGGGGGAATGAGATCGAGCCGCGAGGGGATTGCACGCATGACCCTGAACCCAACTGCCGCGCCACCCGGTACAGGGGTGCGAACCTCGAGAAGCGACGAGGGATGGAAAGTACGAGCTCGAGTTTGAGCTCCACGGTAACGTGGCGCACGCGGGAGAGAGACGGAGGGAAACGAGACTCTAGCCCAGGGTGTTCGGGATAGTAGAGAGGGTGAGAAAGAGAAGAGAACCGAGCTACGACTCTGGCCCGCGCGAGAGAGCGTACGGTCCCCGGGATCAATACTCCCGCGTCTTGCGATCATTCATCTTGCCACGCCCCTCTGCTCTCTCCAGCACTCTCACCCCGTCCTTGTCTCTTTCATCTCACTGTCTCACTTTTCTTCCCCTATTTTTTCCACGAAAAAGTTGCGACCGATTCTATGTTCCGCTATGTACTTCTAAGTATCGAAATCCAAGTTCTAACTCTTTTATCCTTTTTTTTTGTTTTCGATTCTAATTTTAATGATTTCTCTTCAAGCAACTTGTCCAGTTCGGGGACGCATGGGGGATGCAATAATTTAATATATTTTTAGCTTCTTTGGTGGAACAGAAATGCCGGTGGAAAACATTTTTTATGGACATGTCGGATAATCGGTACCGTGGGAAATTTTTGGTATTTAATCCATTCGGTTCTATCCAAGGAGAAAGTATAACTAAAACGTATCTGTTTCTTCTGATTCGACTGTAATTTTGGAACCATTCTTCCCGGTATAAAATATTCTATAATTTGAGAAGTGGGGAGGAGAATAATTAGAAAAAAATAATTGAGAAAGAGATACGAACCATCCGAGAATGTTACACAAATTTCGTAATTATTTATCGAACCGTTAAAAAAAAGCATGCAGGACGTAATCTCCTTCAGCGTGCGTCAAAGCGTGAAATCCTCTGATTAACCCCGGTCCTTGAAACGACAAATTTGTCGATTCGGCGCTACCGAAACTTCAACGATAATAAAATTATCATCAAATTGAATTTCTTCAATTTTTTTCCGTACGGTAACCTCTGCTCGAAACCCATAACGAATTCATTCAATCACGCCTCTTGATTATTCCAAATCCGATTAGAGGACGAGAGAACTGGGGCAGAATGGACTATTTTCACAATGTTTCGCCAGACACAATGTGGTTTCGCTTTGCCCCGCGCGTGTCCATCAACAATGTTGCAACAACTTTTCTGTAACATTTATTTAAAAGAAAACAATAATAACAAATAACAAATATCACGATAACCCGGCGTCCGACATTTTACTGAACTTCCTCGTCCACCGCCATTTTATTATTCCATTATACGACGAATCGAATCTCTCAATCTTGTCGTCAATACTTCACTCTAATACGTCGGACTCGAACTATTATAAATGATCGTGTGCAGACGGCAGAGTGCACAATGTCCTGCACTCGACTCTCGTTCATCCCCTCCCCACCCCCCTCTCGTCCGTTCAGTGGCCCCGATATCGCGCTGCAGGTGATTTAAATGAGTTCGAGAGTCTGCAGTCTCGCGACAGACCATTGGAAAAGTTGTCCGTAAGGCCCGCCGCCGCCAGGAGCAAGGGAGACGAGGTGATTCTAGCGTTGGATATACGAGGGAACCAAAGGGGTGTAGGCTAGACCGAGAGACGACGGGACGGGAGTACTAGTCTGCTCTGCTCTGGCTGCAACCCCTGAAAGCTCTGCCGGTCTCCCCTTCGATCCCCCTCCCCCCACCCCAACCCCCGGCCTCATTCGCTGCGGGAGCTGTGCCGCTGCCAGTCGAACGACTGACGCCTGTTTCGTTCTTACGGGTACGGCGGCCACCGAGAGAGGGTTG